>JAYJMG010031108.1:0-17712 GCA_036873935.1 Stomotoca atra
AAAGTTTATCCGCGTGAAATTTTTCAGATTACTAATTCGCAAAAGTTTATCCAGTACTTTTTTTCCTATTTTTAAATTCCGCGTAGCGGAATGAAAGAGGCATCAAAAAAATTCAGCAAATAGAGTTTTTTCTTTTGTTTATTCCCATTTTTACGAAGCTTAATGAGACAAAAACTTCTAGTTCGCAAAAGTTTATCTCGCAAAATTTTGTCCTTCCTGTATTCGCAAAAGTTTATCCACACAAAATTTCTCTATATGTAAATTCGCAAAAGTTTATCCAAAAAGTTTTGCGAGGTTTTGGTCTCGCAAAAGTTTCTCTCGCAAAAATTTCTACAAATAAAGTAGGTGGGGGTGGTTTTTTTGTAGGTGGGAGTTCTAACCCCTCTGCACACTATGTACTAGTTGCGTGTTACAAACAGAAAAGTTTTCAACCACCCTCATTTAGGGACACAATTTAAGCAAATTTGGTTCTGTCATTAAATATCTTAAACCAGGGGTCATTTGAAAAAAAAAGAAAAAAAGATGCAAACAAACTTTTCAATTAGTTTTATAGTTCATATAGCCTGGCTGGCCAACCTCTAAATTTTTAAATTTACTGATATTGATATTGATATTCTTAATGCGAAATCTTGAGGACGTCGGGAATCCTGACTATAGTTCATAAGGTTTCACTTTGGCTCACAATAAAGCTGTCAATGTCTAAAACCATATGCAGCTATTGTTATTTCTCACCTGCATTTTCAAAGGGTGAAGTCATGCATGCGTGAAAAATAATATTTAGCAGAAAGTTTGTCACTATAAAATTAACAAACGAATGTTAATCATTGTTTGTTGAAATAAACAGTATTGTGAAGTTAATGTGTTCTCATATTTTCTGGTCTGCAGATTGATGTGTGAAACCTTGGTAAAAGTAAACATGGCGGACAGTGCTGTGCCGTGGCGAGACACATCATAAATAATGCTTTTTTATCTACAATTACCGGCAAAATTTGGATGAACTAGTAGAATCGGAGGATTGTTAGCACAGATTTAATTGTGCAATCCATCTTGTAGAGAGAAAACGGAATAATAAGAACCTCCAAAGGTACCCCAATGGGTTACCCCATGTTTTCAAATGACCCTCTTAAACCAGGGTTTGGCCAAATTTTGGGCAAAAATTGATAATGTTCTAATTTTATTGAAACAATAAGTAAATTGGGGGTCGTTTTCAAGTTTCAAATGAAATTTCGGCAAAAAAATAACAGTGTTTTGAAAATTTGCCCACCAAACAAATTACAAACCATATTAAGTATTTCTAATTAACGCCCACCCTTAAGGTTGAACATTTTTATTAACGCTCCCTCTCTATTTAATGCTCCTCTCTATTAAGCGTTTATTGGATAAAATGGGAAAAATCAACATAAAGCTACTGACATTAAATCTGCCGTAAAAAACATCATTTTGGTCAACACTGCAGGTGAGAATTTTTCAAAATGTAAAGGGCGTTTGAGCCTATCGACATGAAGCAATTTGAGGTTGCATGAAGGTTGAGAGAATAGTCATCTAACAGGGGATAATACAGGAATTTTTTGGGCAGAGCTCTTTGTTTCAAATTGTTGAATTTGGGCGCCCAAATTACAAGGACTTTAAACATTTTGAGGTGTATTTTTCATTAATAGGGCTCTATTTATCTTTTGGATAAATGTGATAAATGTGATATCCACATTTGGATAGCAACAGGATTCAGCAACAATTTAAACCAAATTTGAGAGTTTTAAATTTTTGCCCAGACTTGCCCAGGCATGCCCAAATGCACCTTCAAAAATAGCTTGTATTAGCCCCTGTCTAATTATTGTCCGCTTTTGAGCCATGTGATGTTTTATGCAAAGTTAATTTATTCAACACAATCGTGAGTAAGTACAACATGATATGAAGCAGCATTAGAGTATGTTAATCTTAGATGGTCTTACCTCTTTTTTTTTCAATGGACAGTGCAATTGCCAACGAGAAGAAAAAATATGCCTCCCGGAAAACCTCGGAATTCTTTCCAGGGTTAATCGAGAATTAAACCTGATAAACCCGGAAATGTCTCAGAGGCTCCCAGAAATTTCTGGGGTTTTCCGGGAGATGGTCAGGGTCGGGCTTCTACAGAGTTTGGGAAGAGATTTAAAAATTCAACAGCTTAATGAAGCTATCTATCTGCTAAAAAAGAGGTAGCAAACCTCCTAGTTAAGAGATATTTCTTAATTAACTAATTACCTGCAGTCTTGTTTTAACCACCTCCAAAGGACATGTTGCAATAGCTGCAACTGTACCACCCAACCTAAAACAAAAATACACTAAAAAAATAAAAATGATCTACTATAATAGCAACGATTGTGATTTGATTCAAAAATCACATTTTTTTCTTCCTGATATCTCTCATACAGAAATTCGATAGCAATTTAAATCAGCGTGGAATATTACAGGGTTCAATTAATAAAATGAAAGTGTATCACAGTTTTATCGCACCACAGGCAAAATTTTTTTCAGGAATTGCAATAAAAATTCGTTCTTTTTGCAATACAGTTTTTATGATGCAGCATTTTTTAGAATGATGCATTCTTTAAAAAAACTAAGTTTAAGATAATTTGTGATGGGTATAAGTAAACTGCGAGTCGGGAGTTGCGTGAGTTGCGAGTTGCCGTGAGTTGGAATAAGTTATGGCAACGAGTTATCTGTACGGATTCTATGTAAACATTTTACAGACTTGTTGTGCATAAATATAGCCTACCGTGTAAACCCGCTTCACAGCATAAATAGAGATGTTCAAAATACTTCGATTTCATTTTCCTTCACTTTATTTGCTCATGTTGTGCATGTTTAGAAACTACCTGTAAACTATTTGTTTGAATATTAGGCATGACAAAAGAAAAAATCGAGGATCTGTTGTTGCAAAAAGAAAATTTTTGGATAGGCACCTTAATAACCCAGCATAAGGGCCTAAATGGAAGTCACGATTGGTCGCGTTTAAAACGAACTGAACGAGAAAAGGATGTTTAGTAGAAACCGTTTTCTTTTTAATAAAGAAACCATGAATTACGGTTGTCTAGGTTACGGCAATTACGTTTTAACTGCTTAATGCATATATGTAGAATAAACAAATTTTTATGACAGTTACATTGTACGTTTTGAAGAAGTTGGTCGATGAATCGACGAAACGTTTTAACTGCTTAATGCATATATGTAGAATAAACAAATTTTTATGACAGTTACATTGTACGCTTTGAAGAAGTTGGTCGATGAATCGACGAAATATTACGTTTTTAATGCTTTTAACTCTTGACTCATTCTTTTTTGTTGGTTACCTCAAACTTATTAACATTTGTGTGCACATATATATTCACGAGGTTAACTGGTATTACCATGTTTCTTTTAATAATTTGTGTGCAGATATATATATATATATATATTTATTTACTTATTTTTTTTTTTTTGGGGGGGGTGTGGTATTTTTCTATTTTTTATAGCTCCAGTTGGTCATTTCATCTCTTACTTTTGGACTGCCTTATTTCAATGTATAAATTTTCACCTAGCCAGTGACAACTACAGTTATTATCTAATATTTTTCCTCCACTTTGAATAAATATTGGACAGTGTTTTGCCTTTTATATATTTCATTTATGCAGTCTCATCCTGCATTTCTATTTATGTGTATATGTATTATAATATCTATAAAAAATTCATTGATTTTATATAAATAAGTATAGGAATGACATATAAAAATTGTATAAATTCTAATTTTTCTACTTTTGTGTATTTTCTATTTTTCTAACTTCTAACGTCTTTCTGACAAATCTGAAATCATATAGCTCCGGCTGGTCATTATACTTATCTCGTGTGACTGCCTTCATTGCAATGAGTCATTTTTTTCAACTAGTCAGTGACAAGCCACAAGCTACATGTTGTCCTGCAAAACTTTGTGTTTGTTTGTGTGGGTGTGTGTTTTTGTTCTGCTTTTGCTTTTTTGCTATTGTTTAGGGGACAGTCCATACCCAGAGTGCCACGCAAAACGTGGATTCGAGGTTAGAAATAAAACCCACCACTCCAAATCGTCGACCGTGGCATCATTAATTTTCAAAGGAATTTACAGTAAATCCAAAACGAAAACTTTTCCAGTGCTGCACGCATATCTTCATAATATATTTTGCTCCGCGCAAAAATGCAAACAAACAGCGCGATTGGCAGCGCTTCACGTTTAGAGAATCCAACATGGCGGATATGTGAGCGCTGACATCGCTACTATCATTATCTTCTTTATTTTTGCTACTATTATTTATTATTGGTGTTTGTGTTCTGGATATCGAACGGCAGGTGCAAAAGCGGTGCAAGTTTTTTCCTTTTTTTTTTCTTCTGGTCTAAAAAGAGAGTGAAATAATGAAAAACTACAGATATTCCAAACTGCCACACAAAGAACGTCTGCACTTTTAACACACCCACCCCCAAACGTCGAATCGACGAAATGCGTGGCACTTTGGGGGTATGTATGGACTGTCCCTGTATAGTATTTATTTATTTTTATTAAGATCTGATTCTAGAGGTTCTCTTGTATACCTTAAAGGTATTAAATTTCGCGGGTATTAAATTTCGCGATTTTCGCGTTTTTTTAAAAAAATCGCGAAATTAAGTACCCGCGAAATACAATAATTTTTGCGATTCGCGAAATTTTGTACCCGCGAAATGCAATTTTTTTCTCTTTAAAATTTATCGTTTGTGACCCTGAAAACCCATTTTCTGCAAATATGGGGGAAGAAAAAAGGCGAATTCCTGATAACTATCCCTATGACATCATCTATTCCAATTAAAACTTTTTTTTTTGGCTCTGGGTGTTCTGCTCTACGATTACCTCCATCAACGTTTTGAAATAGACATGAACGTCCAATGTCGCGACATTTTACTGGCAGTTTTGATGATTTTGCTCAGGAAATTCGAAACTTTTTGGATGTGTTTGACAACGAAGACTTGGACAATGAAATATAAAAGAGTTTAAGCAAAAAAACGTGTTTTCAGAAGTACTCATTTTTCCTCAAACGCGAAGTTTTGTACTCGCGAAATGTGTTTTATTTTGTCGATCGCGAAATTAAATACCCGCAAAATCGAAAATTTTCTTCACTCGCGAAATTTAGTACCCGCGAAATTTAATACCTTTAAGGTATAACCTGAATATCAGAATATATTATGTTATGTTATTATGTTATTAAAAATAGAAAGAAAAAAAAACAAACAGAAAACATTGTCTGAACTTTCTTTAATTTAGCTATTTGCATCGCAATTTTGAATGTTTGTGGACTTATTTGCGTCACTAATTCTTTGAATTACTTCGTAATTCGCGAATTGCGATGCGTTAATTCGTACCCTGTATTATTTTGCAAATACTCCCTGCTGCCTGCAGAAAATGGAGCTCGAGAGAGAGAACAAAACCAACAACGACATCCTACATGGAATAATGGAGCGTTTTCAGTAGTTTTTAACGGACAAGTAAATGCATTTAGCAGCAACATACCCTCCAGCAAATAAATGCACTGGTGCAGAGCCTCGGCAATCAGACATGAATATTTCCACTCTTCTTCAAAGTAAACCAAAACTCAGGGTATTTGTTGTTCAACATATCATAACACTCGTATCGCCATGAATGTGAAATTAAGGATAATCAAGGCGAAAAACAATGTCTCGTTTGGTTTTTGTTTGGTCACGTGCTTCAAAACAAATGCACGGTTGATATGAAAGTATTCATGAAATATTCAATAATTAGCGCACAAGTATCAACATTATGCAATAAAAAAATTTTATGCTTCACATTTTGAAAAATTTTAATTTCCAAATTTTGTGGAGTTAGGAACAACAAATCGAACACGCCAAGAAAATAGCAAGTAACAAGTATCTACTTTGCTTTTCACTCGTAAAGCGGTTACTTCACAACTTACTGAGCTAGTAAATTGTAGCACACTTCGAGAAATTAGTACTTACTTGCTCAACCCTCGTCTCCATCCAGGGCTAATTTGGGACGAGGTTGATGCTGGTTCATATTTATGCAGTGGCTTATAAGTGCAACTTTTTAAAAAAATCACAAAATTTCTTCCTTCTCTTCTCTTGCATTCTCCCCAATGCCACCAAACGCTAGCTATAAGATTCAGATATTCAACATAGCGCAGAAGTCAATTCGCGAAAGTTTGCAGCTTCGTTCTCCTGACTTTCTAATCAGAAAGTAGCAGAAAGAGACAAATTGGAAATAATATGATAATATTGAAAAAATATCGTATTCACTCATTTATACATTTTCCTTGGCGAAAAAGATTTGAAGTGGCCACGGAAAATATCCTGACACAACATCGAAAAAAGACAAATCGCGCTGGGGCACGGAGAGAGTTGTGTAGTTTTACGCGAAGTATTGCCTGCAAAACATCAACAACAAATGTATAGTTCCTGACCTGACGCCATGTGAAGTTGGATGTGAAGCACATGTTCACCTCTTCACTATGTGAAATTTTAGACAACTATTGAAGTTTTTCCAGCTTAACTTACAGTATGAACGTATTGAATCTTGTTCGCAATAACTACTCAACTCTACTTAGGTATGCTCTTACTTTATATTCGTTGAAGTGTCTATTTATTTGTGTTGTGTTGTAAAAAATTAAAGAAAGTTCAGACGATGTTTTCTGTTTGTTTTTTTTTCTTTCTATTTTTAATAACATAATAACATAACATAATATATTCTGATATTCAGGTTATACCTTAAAGGTATTAAATTTCGCGGGTACTAAATTTCGCGAGTGAAAATTTTATTTTTTCACTGTGTAGATTTGCCGAAATAATTGGACAAACGTTTTAACCAATGAAAACTGTTCTTGTATAAAGTGACGCTAAAGCATGGTTTACACGCAACTAAAAAAAATGGTCGTGTGGTTTTGTAAAAAACGGATAAAGCGGGAATAAAAAAAAGAGATAGAGAGATACAGCAATAACCAAGGACACAAGCTATTTTTTTCTTCCACGACTAATCTTTCGGTTCCTTGGTAAGAACAAAAGAACTTCTTCAAAGTCGGCGTCACTTCCAGCCTCGTTCCCAGGGTCGTTTTTCTCGTTTTTCGAACGTTTTTGAAAAACGGCCCTGAGAACAGGTTGCGTCACTTCTTCTTTATCCCTGCGGTCTTTAAGACATCTTTCGAATTCGCAGGGGGGGATAACAGCTCCACCTCCACGCCTATCATATCCACATTTTTTCTTTTCAAATTTTGTTAAATAATGAAGTTGGTTGCTGAGCTCTGGTGGTTTTGTAGCAACGCTAAAAATAAAAGGAAACAAAATATGAAATTAGCCGAATGTCGCGAACTTACTGGTGCTGTGGATGTTATCCTTATGTAGTAATGTACCCACAAACCCATGGACCTGGAGGCATTATTCACAGGTGCACGCGGGATAACCATAAGCCCTGGGAACGAGGTTGCGCGAGAATCTAATTTCGGGAATCGTGAAAAAATCGATTTTTCATGGAAATTTAATTTGAGCAAAAATTTGAGCGAAATTATCAGCCTCGATCCCAGCGCTTCTTTCCGCTTTTTGATTATGAGACGTCCACATATCAGAAAGAGAAAAACAGCCCTGGGAACGAGGTTGCGAAATTATCTGTTCGCAACGTTTTGAAGGAGGAATCGACCAAGAGGTCGTTATGCCTGGGCGAAATTCACTCATGAAAAAACACAAGACTTGCCGATGCCGTTGGATGGTTGAGGTTGATCGAAGTTGCGTTGTGTTGCTGGCAGACGGAGAGAAAACAACTACAAATTTTCTTATTTTATTTATATTAACTTCTAGATTTTCTCTAAACGTCTCATCATTTATATCTTGCTTTATTTTCAATTTACATAAGTATATTAATACAGATTTTCGAACCGTCAAAGGACGGGTCAAAACAAAAATGCATACTTAATAGGTTAAACCGTCCTTCGGTGTTAAGTTCCTGACTGCCAGAGAAGAATTGACGAAAGTGACGAGGATTCCGAATGGGAGAATGAGACGTTGAGGGAAGAATGCAACCAGATGTTTAAGAAGATAACATGTATTCGTTGAATTTAAAGAGTTTTTTCCTGTCTTTTCCCCAAAATCGTGGACATTTGTCAATTCGCGAAATTTATATATAAAAAAGTCGTCGTTCGCGAAAGTTTTTGTTTAAAATTTCGCTTCTTTTTCTCTTCGCGAAACTTTCTGTTCCTAAAGTAGAAGGCTTTTGCAGTCGGGACCAACCGTAATATATTTCGATCCAGGGTCGAGGTAAATTTCGATCAGGAAACTGTGACTTCAATATACTATAAATATACTTCAATATCGAGATATACTTCGATAAACAAAGGTGTTTTCTGGATCAAGACATCACGGCCAATGATTGAGACATTGAGGCAATTCAAAAACTTGTGCATTGCAGGACACATTGAAATTTTATGTGACGTCAATGATAATATGATAACATAGGGGGAAAAATTAAATTCATTAAAAGCAAAAAGATTCCATTGAAAAGAGCTTGAAAAGCTGATCAAAATGATGTATAGGATTGTTCAGTTTTGATGAGTGGTTACAAAGATAAGCGTGTCAAACACTTTCCAGTGACGTCATCATGGGTAGCAGGACCCAAATATGACCCATGAGCAATGTGAAACCTCGAAGACATCAGTTCAGGACCCAAATATGACCCATGGGCAATGTGAAACCTCGAAGACATCAGTTATTTCCCTTTGTTTCCGAGATATGGGACCCAAATTTAGGGGTGCAATGCAATGACGTCATTTCTTTGTACCTTCGCTGGAGCAGCAATGCACTGATGTCAGTAATTAAGCAAAATTACCGGCATTAAGGTGTTAAGGCAGCTCAATGGTGGTATTTCGCAAGTATTTAGGTCATACATGAAGAAGTTGTGGTGTGTCACTTTTTTTCGAAATGGTAGACAAAAAATGAATCGTCTTGGAAGGAAATGTTTACACGCACTTAATAAATGTCAAATGTACTTCGCTTTGCTCCGCTCTTCGGGGTTTCACATTAGCGAGCGTGACCTAATGGTCAAGTCATCAGATTTGTAATCTGATGGTTGAGGGTTTAATACCCATGCTCGACATGATTGACATGTCTGAAAAGCTGCTCCTCAGGTCAACCCATACCTTGTGAGTGAAATCTGGTAGATGGTTCAAAGTGATCATCGGGTGTTGCAGGGGTTGTCTGGGAGAGTACTTTCCCTTTAAATGGCACGCACATACACACACCCCTCATAACCACACCCATGCATGTAGGTTCTGTCGGATGATAATTGATTTTTTTATCTTATATTTATAGATCTTGTGGAAAGGCTAATCAGTTCCAACAATGCTTAGGGTTGAGTTACTTCTCAGTTACACGTCACAGACAAGGAAAATCTCCTGTTGAAATTCAGAAGCAACAAGGGATTCCTGAACCACCACCGACAGTATGTTTGTGAATTTTTTGTTTGTTGTATTACTAAGTGAATTTCATTTTTTGCGTTTTGATTTACCGTAGCTTCTTTATTTACAGTATCACCCTTTTTGTGTGACTTAGGAAATACCTCATTGTAGAAGAGACATCAGGATTAGTCCCAAGAAAATGACACTTGTTGCTAATCTGGTATGTATTATGTTTGCACTTTGGTGCTGTTCGTTAATGCCTTATTGATTCATTTTTTTTATTGTTTCTGAAATTAATTAGTTCAGGATTTGTGATTTGTGATGTGTGCTGCAGAGGGAAGAAAAGATATGACAGAAAGCCCGAAAAACCTGAGTTGAGTTATGACGTCACAAGTTCAAATTTTCAAAATATCGCTCCTTAGGATTTTTACCTGGATTATGATGTCACAAGTCTAACTCATATTTTTGTTGGTAAACGGTATAATTGCTCTGATACAGAATGCTAAGCATTAACGCAAAGTAAATATCTTTCTGAGTTATGACAATCGTTGGTTATGCTCGAATAGCAGCATAAGGAAAAAATATGTTGCCCGTTATTTTGAAGTATGGTTTACTTGGCCTCATACAAGAAGACAGTATTTTTGAACTTTAACAAAGTTTTCAATTTCAATTTTCATTTTTGTAATTAAAGCATCATTTGATTTTGTGTTTTTTTAGGTTGCTCGTATGCCTATTGATGAAGCAATTATGCAATGCGAGTTTTCTCCCAAAGGAGCTGCTGCTGTTGTCAAAGAGGTAATCTATTTCCCCACTAATGCAGTTTTAAATGAATGTAATGAGTTTTTCTTCTGCTCTGTCTTTTCAAATTGAAAAATCACTGAAGTACAATGCTGATGACGGGGAACATTGAAAGTGTTGCTTGATGGAGTAATTTGTTTTACAGATGATATGTTTTTGAGTTCGCATTAGAATTCTTCCATTGCAATTTTATTTTCTGCAAACAGGGGCCCAATTTTTCCCAGATTTTTGTTTGTGTGTGTTTGACTATTAGTTTCTTCTATTTGATTCTACACATTGAAACTCTGCATGCAAAATATGAGTTAGCGTAATTTGCGCTTTCGAAGATAGATTTATTCTGTAAATCTTTGTGGGTTTTTTTACCACAAGATTTGTTACTATATTTTATATACTAGGTGTTAGAAGAAGCACAGAAAGTAGCAGTGGAAAAGTATGGTGTAGAGGATAAAACTAATTTATATGTTGGTAAGTACCATTCAACTCGCCTTTTCGCTCCAGAATTGTGTTGAGTGAACATTTTTCTAAAAGTACCATGAATGAATGAAAGCTGAGACACTTAGTACCAAGACTCCACAGTGGCATGGCATAGTTAAAATTGAACCCTGTTGCGGACGTGATGCGACCCTGACCATTAAACCTTGGTACCTAGTTCAATGGGTGTTATATATATCTCCATAAATGAAAATAGAGAGACAAAGCTGTTCAGTAATCTTGAACTCACCGTGCTCATCACACTATTCCTTTCGTATTTTCAAGCCTTCTGAATATCCAGGGCAGTTAATTTCCTTTTAGGCAAAGGACGATGTGAAGGCGAGACTTTATATCTTTATGCAAAGTTCGTTGCATGGTGGGAAATTGCTTATAGAAACGTTGCTTAGGAATCTTGGAAATTTTGCCACATTTGCTTATAAACCGGTTGCTTATAAAATAAAATTAGTAATAGTAGTAGTTAGAGTTCCCTGCAAAATGATTTGGAAATTTCCTTTTTTCATCAACGTTTATTTTTACCTTCTAATTTAGACCAATCACATGTCGGAAGAGGGCAACACTTAAAACGAATCAAATTCCACGGACGTGGTCGTTATGGTCGAATGAAACGTTATTACTGTCATTATTTCTGCGTTCTGAAAGAAGGTGTTCCTCCCGGTAGAAACATACCAAGAACGAGAACTCGATATTTAACTGAACTTGAGAAAAAGAGAAAATATCCAAAGACTGTCAAAAATTCACTTGCATGGTGGTAATGCAACTGATATTTAATGTGAGTAGTGGTAATTATTGTGACCAGCTAGAAGGAATGCATAAAAAAGAAAGCACCTGTTAGCAATCGATTTTGTTATTCACTTTCACTCAGTGTGGCAGTAATAAATTTATATTAAAGTCTGTGTCTGTGTACAGTTAAGCAAACAATAAAAAAAGCTTCAAAATGACAGTGCGAATTGTTGGTATTGTCCCTCATTTAGTTCGTTTACGAATTGTTTCTTGTTTTGCATCGATACATTTCCAAGAAGGTTACTGATATCCTGACCAATCAGATTGTGCGTTGGTTGTTAAGCTCTGCAGTTATGTACAAGGTTACTGATATCTTAACCAATCAGATTGTGTGTTTGTTGATAAGCTCTGCAATTATGTACAAGGAAACTGATATCCTAACCAATCAGATTGTATGTTGGGTGATAAGCTCTACCTGGCCAGTGTTTTCGAAGACCGAGGTCTCTGTGGCTTTCGCTTCCTGGGTAAGCCTGTGCAGTCTGTGGTGCTGATGGGATATCGATTGGACTTACGTTCCCTTCGCCTGAATTTTGAAAGTTAGCGCTGAATTTTATTTTTTCGTCTGAACTTTGCTTTCTCAATTGATTATCGCGAAGCATACCGCTGGGTGATTCCTGTTCCTTTTGTTCGTTAGCTTGAGTGCTTGGGCGATTTTGCATTGTCGATGGTCGTTTTTGTTGCGCCACAGGACGGTTTTGTTGTGTGGCTGGTCGGCTCCTTTGACTTGCGCTGCCGTCAAGTGCGACTGTGTATTGTGGAACCGGGTATACAACGTTTCCGAATATACTCGATCGGTTTATCGGATCAAATGTGTCAGCTGCTGATGGTCTTTTGTCACCATACTTTTCTCGGTAAAGTTGAGCCTTCGTTAAAGTTGTTTTTGGCCGAATCTCAGAACGAACGATATTAAAGTGTGATGTATTGTTTCCAAACCCCTCAAATCTTGATGGATAATAAGATCCATATGTGAAACTTCGTTGAAGAACCGGTCTTTCGGTTCCACTTGCTTTTTTAGGTGCTACTGCGGCACCATTAGCTCTCCCGGATCTTGATGCCATGGTCGCGGGTCTGAATCCTTGTCTGCTTCCTGTTAGAGATCCTTGCCTGCTTCTCGAACTTTGTCTAGTTCCTGGAGTGTTTCTTGTTTGGACGGCGTCTTCTTGTTTCTTTAGGTTGCTGATGTGAGTGAGCAACTTTTTCGCACAAAGCACGTCTAAAAAAGATAAGTTTTTAGCTTACTTACAGTCTCCAAAGATTTGATTTACAGCTGAACCTCTCTGTGACGGACATACTTTCGAATCAGAGAACTTTGGTCAAACTCTTGTGGAAGAACACCACCAGCCAGCGGGCAAAATCGTTAAAAAGTCGCTGGATGAGTGTATTTCTATTGAAACCAGACGCATGCGTTTCAATAGAAGTATACTCACCCACAGTGACTTTTTAACGATTTTGCCCGCTGGCCAGACACCTCCTTCCGCTGTAGTGAGATTCCGCTGTGTTACCTTATTTACCGCAATTCAGTAATGGAAAAACTTCCGACCTCGTTCCCAGGGTTTCTTCTCCTATCTGATCGATTGACGGCGCTATCCAGCATATCAAAAAGCGATAGAAGCCCTGGGGTCGAGGCTGAAACGTCATAGTTTTGATTTGTTCTTTTTGTTGGCAGTGTTTCTAACTGAGAATAAAGAGAGTTATACCATCTTCGCCTGCCTTGTTTAACCAATCTTTGATGCATGGTACTGCCTCTGCTCTAATAACTCCATTAGAGTCCTACAGATAAAAGAAATGCGTAATAAGGAAAAAAAATAAATAAATAGATGCATAAGTAAATGAATGAATGAATGAATGAATGAATGAATAAAAAGCAAGATTTTTGATGCATAGCCCTTTCTATGAACTCGGTGGTGCATTGCGCTTCGACGTTTGTTTCTGTTTTAGCTTGTAGCATTAGTAAGATATTTGTCTCATAAAAATTGTTAAAGTAATTTCTTACCTCAACAGAAAATGTGTCTTGACTCCATTCATTCAGCATTCGAGTTAACGCCATTTTCTCTAAATAAACGTATGAATAATGTAAACAAGCCAATAGATAGATTTATTTTTCACTTTATAAGTAAGTATACAGGTCGTTATATAACATTTCTCATTCATTATATATATTACGATGGCCCTGAGGTGTCATCCAGTCCTTCCAATGTTTCAATAAGACCTTCCCAGTTTTGACTGAGTCCTTCCCATTTTTCAATGAGACCTTCAAGGTTTGGGCAAGACCTCAGCTTTGCTAACTGCTGTCCAGTGAGACCTTTCCAGTTTTGGAAAGAGACCTTCCCAGTGTTTTCTGAGGTGGGCTCAAAAATATGTTGTATTTTTTAAAAGCACGGTAATTTCTCAGCCTCCAGCAAGTATGGACTTAATACCTTGCCTGTTTGCACAGGAAAAACCAACACAAAGTTTACTCCACGAGTATTTTTTCTTGTGAAGAAATTAGAGAGTTTTTACGTTTTATCTATCAAAACTATAAAATAACATTTCAACACGTTTTCAAGCTTTTTACGTTTTTGTCTTTTTTATCACTGCAAATCACGCAACGGAATATTCTCAAGGTTTTACAAAAGAAAGGTTGTTAGTAACTTTTTACGCATAAATTTGCTAATTCGTGATTTTAAGATCGAAGATCGATGTCAGCAGTTTGTTATCCCAAAAATCTGGCATAAAAACACCAGCGCCTGGCTTCTCGAATTTGGAAAACAGGAGGACCGCGTGTTTATCAACCTCGTTCACAGGGCCATTTTTCTCAAAAATAGGTTTTTTGGTTAAAATTTAATTTATCAAAATTCTAAATACAATTCTGCTTGATAGAATGAATAACCGCAAAAATACTACAATATAAAATTCTATGCATTGTTGTTTGGCAGTGGGAAAAGTGGGAAGGACTCAGCCAAAATTGGGAAGGTCTTATTGAAAAATTGAAAGGACTGGATGACACCTCAGGGCCATCATAATATATCAATAAAGTTCGTACTCAAAAATAATAATTAGATACTAGAGGACCGTAATAAACAAGCAGGAACTGGACAAGATGAATGAACTGCAAAGTCATTCCCAGGGCTCTTTCCGCTTTTTTCTCCGCGCCCTTCAGAAAAAAAGTGGGACAGAAGCTCTGGGAACGAGGTTGGAATAAACTGTTTCGATCAATACTCTGACTTTCGTCTAGAGCCAACTTGTTACAGTTAAACTTATTGTTGCTATGGTCAGTAGTTCTTGAAGGTCAACCTCGAAGCAACCTCGTCCCCAGGGATTTTTCTCCTTTTTAATAAAGTGATGGCGGATAAAAGATCTTGTCAATTCTCATTAGAACAAATTCGTTAGACAAAATCAATTACCTTTGAAATCAACATTTTTGATGTAATTTTCTGCAACCTCTCTTGCACGTACAGATGAAATTATACGAGGTAGTACCTGTGAAAGATAAAAGTGATTTCGAATTAGTGAAACATGACTCAGAGAACATACGAACGTTGTGAACGGTTTGGTCTTTGGTGGTGGTTGAGATATTCAAACCCCTCTCTTCAGTAGTGAAGTCAATACCCCCTGGAATCCTGCAAAATAGAATAAAGTGATGGAGCCATCAGGGGGGTGTTGAACTAAATTGAGCACGACGCATTTATAGAAATTTGTCAAATATCCCCCGGAAAGTTAATTATTCACGTACAATACTCTACGCAGATTGCAAAATTTAGTTAGAGGGTTAACTTCTTACGTAGAAACAAGAAAAGAATCAGGACAACAGATCAGCTAAGCTTTACGCAGATCCACTGAACAATCTCAAACCCATCGCCGTTTGTCTCTTTTTCATGAGACAAACGGCACTAGATTCGAAGTTGTCAAATGAATGCATGATTAAACGGTGTTGAGGCGCCGCTTTAAAACTTGTTTAAACCTTTTCGACTGTCTGACCACAATGCTCGGTGAATTGATGAACACTCGACAAAAAACGAAAAGGAAAATTATATTACCGTTTTATAATTTTCCATTTGTTTCTCTGGTTCATCGTCTTCAACTCGGAATCTGTTGACAACCATGTCGGCTACTTCTTTCACGTCTGTAAAATTTCTTCACTTCAAATGAAAATCAAAACAAAATTTGCATGCATTTATATCCAGTTTCTTTCGTTCATGGAAACGATCCAAACATGCGGAGCGTTGCCACCTAAGAGGAAAACTGAAAAATTCATGCTCTCTTATTGGTTAATAATTCACATGAAATCCGTTGATTGGTCGATTTTGATAAATAGCATATTCATTGCGATTCATAATTGTAGATCGCTAGTCGCTATTGAAGTTTTGTTTATTTTTGTTTGTATTTAATTTCGTCGACTAAACGGTTTCTTAGTTAGTCAATCTGGGTCTAGCCCGGAGATTCAGCTCTAGTTTCTATACTTTGAAGCCTCGATTTTCGTTTTCCCATATTTAGAGAGAAAAAAACCATCTTCTTTTGTTTCGCTTTGTCGTTTCGATTTGGGGAAAATGCAAAGAGAATACAAGTCAAGGGTGAGATGAAAGCAGCAGTAGTTTGGTCTATCAAAAAGTGGAATAAGGTTGCTAGCCACCTCGGTCACGCTGATTGCTGAATTGCTGGACATGTTTTAGCGACGAATCCACAAAAAATGTCACCTAAACCTCACGTTAGCCTTGGTTAATATATTCCTACATTTACTGGAGATACAGTAGACTCTCGATATCACGAAACCTCGATTAAACGAACATCTCGCTTAACGAACCATTCACCCTGGTTTTACTCAACTAAAGTCTCATAAAGCCCTCGAACGAACTCTCGATACGAACTTTCAGGGTTATATCGAGAGTTTGCTGAACAGTTGAATTTGAAAAGTGCGAAAAGTGCGTTTTATTATCAAAATTTAGAATAAATAAGTAAGCTCTTTCCTCGATAAAAGTTGAATTTTCTTGCTTGTCGTCAAATTTCAAGTTCCTCGCTTAATCAGCTTTAATCCATAACCCCAAATTTTTCATGGTTAAACGAGTCCCATCGCCATAAATATTCGACGATATCAATCGCAACTTGTAGGGGTTCCCATCAGTTTATCAAAAAGGAGAAGAATCCCTGGGAACACGGTTGGGAATAAATGTCAGCTGAGAACATTTTTTTGATGCAGACCATACATTATTAGCCTGCGTGTCATTTATGACTGTGATTGGCTGATACATAAAGAATCTATTTTTGTTCTTGGCAAAAATTAATAGCCGTATGAGAAATAAACCTCATAAATGAATTTGGAACTGATATGGTGGCAACCTTGTTCCCAGGGCTTCTTCTCCTTTTTGATAAACTGCCATCAGTTTATCAAAAAGGAGAAGAAGCCCTGGGAACGAGGTTGACATGGTGGAGCTTATCCTCCGATTTTGGTGTTAACCAGGGTGAAGTCTAAGTCTCAGTTGCGTGCTTTTTCTATCAATCTTGAAAGTTGCAGTATCCAGACATACCACTGTGAAATGGTCCGCCTGTCAACGATTTATCGCCTCATGAATCATGCGTAAAAAAGGGGAGTAAAAATAATGAATATTTTAAAAGACCACAGCGATTGCATTCATGCCATTCACGGCCGTGCATTATAAATAATTTCTGAAGCCACACATTTCTATTTTCAGATTTTAACTTCTGCGATTTCCAGCAAGTGTTTATTGAATTATTATTGATTTTTGAATAATTTAAACGCGATTTAAAATTTGTTTTCATAATTTGTTACTCGTTTATTATCTCAGCCTAGCCCGAGCCTCCTCAGAAATTTAGCTCGTTTTTGCTTCGGTCACTCTGTACTCAGATAACGTTGAGCAGATGAAGCCACATCGTTGTGGCACTCCGCTCCCTGACCATTTGCATCTACAGTGTCAGAGAGATAGGAAGACAACCTCGATCCCAGGGTTCTTGAAAGCCTGGGATCGAAGTTTGTAAGAAGCGACTTCGTGTCTAGCGTTGTCGCTTTCTGATTATAGAAATGGCGTCATAGAAAAACGGAGGTTGAGCAAGAAGTAAACACTATGAAAGATCAGAGTCAGGAAAAAAGTGTTTCAGTACATTTTTGAAGATAACAAAAATATATACACTTTTTTTATTTTATAAGTAACCAGTTTATAAGCAACCAGTACTGAACAGCTAAAATCTTAAGCAACTTTCAATACTCGGCTTTGTTGGTATAAGCAAC
>JAYJMG010031109.1:0-10359 GCA_036873935.1 Stomotoca atra
CGTGGGAAATATAGCAGTGTGAAAATACAAATTCCACCGGTCGTTTTTTCGGTGTGAATTTAAAATTTTTTCCTGTGTACTCTGTAAATTTAATAAGTTATTTTAGTCTTAAAACTGGGCACAAAGTAGCTTTAGGACTTCAAAGTTTTCCAACACATTGTACTTTTAAAATTTCATGTGAATATAGGATCATGTATTTTTGAGTAATAGTTACCACAAAGATATTCCAGTAACATTGTAATAAAGTCATGCTGGGTGCAATATAACAACAGAATATTATTAGGTACAGGGTCAATGGACAACATAAACTCCATGAGACCTCAGTTAACCCATGTCAGTTCTCCTCATTTTCTCCTCAGAAATGTTCCTTTACAAAAATGTTGTTGATCCTGGAAATGCTCTTGGACAATGTTTCCCGTAAAAGCATCGATGAAAAAAGCTGCGACACAAGAGAATTACAATAAGATATTAATAAATAAATATAAAGCAGATTAACATTAAAAACAACCAAAACAACAACAGGGAGAAGTTACATAGAAGAATAGAAATTTAAAAAATAATAATAAACACAGTATAACAAGGTTGATAACTTACCCAAGAAATGCAAAACAGGAATAACTGAAGAATTACTTACTTCTTCGAATTCGTTACTTTCGGCATTTTGAATGCCTCGTCAATACCTTTTAGATCCAACGTTTTAGAAGTCAAAAATCATCAATTGAGCCATTTTTTTTCTTGCTATTTCTAGAAATGAGAAAAAAAGGACTGAACAAGAAACTAAGACTTGTAATATGTAAACAACAACAGGAACAACATCGTAAACAGAATGCAAAAATAGTCGATGAAAGGATAATCAATGTATTGGATAATCAATATGTTCCTTTCATATCTTCCTGAAATGCAGCTTTAACTGAAATACATTTCCAGAAACAAGATTTGATAACTATTAACAACAACAAATGGAATTCTGCACAATTGATTGATTCAAAATCAAATACTTAATGCTACAACAGAATATTGACTAAAATGTGCTTCTATCAACAATATCTTGCAAAATGAAAAAGACTTGTTCATAAAAATGTGTGACAACATGCATGTAAATTGCAAAATTACAAAAACAGATTTAACATTTAAAAAAGCAAAAATTGGTGTTAAATTACATAACCAAATACGTCATCAAAAATATGAAGTTTTTAAGGAAAACAAGATAAAAAAGTGAAAGTAAATACACAGAGGTAAAAATAAAATTGCATAAACAAACAAGGATTTTTAAACAAACAAACATAAACAAACAAGGATTTTTAAACAAAGAACTGTCAGCAAGCAGCATGCAATCGTGCTGGAGTGGCTCTATTGAGTGAACTGTAGCCAAGAATGCTCTTAGTTCTGTTTTTTCCTTCTAACAGATTTTGAGTTTGAGAAAAAAAGAGATCTTAGTTTAATTGAACTTTGGTAAACATAATACGCCTTGTACGGCAAACTTTTTAGCTATTGTTTAGCGTTAATTAAATAATACGCAACTGATTAGTGATGAAATCTGTTATTGTGTATGAACCAATAATAATATATGGAGATATTGCAGAATTAAACCTAGCTCTTTTCCTGCAAATGAAAATATCAGCATAATATCAAAGGCAAAAATAGCTAAGTATCCTGGTTAACAGTACACTGTAAAGGTTTACCAGATTGAAGCGTACTCATGTCTTCGTAGGCAAGCTTTGAACTTGTTATTTACAAAGTTATATCTTTAGAATACACAATGGGTTTTTTCATAATCATTTTGAACTGACTAGGCTTTTACTTGCTTTGATTGTTTCATTTTTACGATTGTAACTAGATTTTACAATTTTTTCTTAGATCAACACTTTATTGCATGATCCCTGTGCTAGAATAAAAAAAAGAAAAGCAAAAGGCATGTATGTAAAAACAATTGAAGGATTGAAGTAACAAGTGTCTTTGTGGTAAAAACCAAGGTCAAGGTGAAGCTAGGTGTTAAAACTTCTTCCTATAAGACAGATGATGCGCTGCCATAACCAGACTGTTAGGGATGAAAAAGATGCGTAATTTACACACTCCATTCGGAAATGGCATTTTTAAAAGTGGAAAAAATAATGTTTTTTCGGGCCAAAATGTTTATAATGAATAAATTAAAACGAGAAGTGAAATCATTTTAAAAATAATAAATTTAAATTTCTGAAATGGACTTTTTTTAAAAACTGAAATGTCTGTAACAGCATAAGATTATAAAATGTTATATTAACACAATATTAACTGTTTTTTCGATCTGTACGAAATATTGCAGAAGTTTGCGATGTCTGTGTGATAACCAAAAGTTAAGTAGCATATGCAGAGATACATTTTTTTTATGAAACTTGCAGCTGACGATGTGAGATAAAGCAATGATTGCATGTCAAAGATATTCCTCAGTGACATCATAATCATAGACTTTACAATGCTTCATTTTGAAATTGTGTAATCACATTTGTATTTGTTCTTGGAAATTATTTGGAAAAGCTCATCCACAGCTATACTTACGTTTCGGCACGTAACATCAGAACCCAGGAAAGCAATTATTGTGTATATATTACATTATTATATCTGATTCTTTAAAGTCATCTCAAGTGTGAAACTATAATAATTGAGTAATACATCACATTTGGCGACACACTTAATTTGTTGAAAAAAGAAAACTGGTCAGGCTGTTGCATCATTTGTTTTTTATTTATTTATAGCTTTCTGACAATAGGATATTATTCCTCTGGGGTCAGCTCAAAATATGCAATTTCATATTATATAAAAAAAGAAAAACTAACAAAAACAAACTACAGCCATGTAAAAACAATATGAAATAAAAAATCAGCTAGTCAGATAGAAGAAAATTTAATGAATTAGATTGATTGAATTGTATAGCCGGCTAACAATTAGAACAGACAGTGCCTAGACTAGAGCTATGGTAGGGTAAGCATACCAATAAGTTGATAGTAGCATTGAAATGAAGACCAGGCAAAATAAGGATTGGTGACAGAATAGGTCGAAATTGGCATAGGATCAGACAACCATGATCTTAAACAGATACTAGAAAGAAATCAATAGAAAAATATTTATACACCAATTTTCAAAAATATAAAATAAAATAAAATAGAATAAAATTTATTTTATGTATTTTCACAAAAATTATAATAAAATTGAAATATAACCATAGACACACTTACACACAAACACCACAGATGAACATGACATGACCAAGGCTATTGATTGATAACTAATTGACAGGCAAACAGAATTAAAATAAGCTATCACAAAATATAAAATGAGAAAAGAGAATTACGAAAGCTAGTTGTTAGTGATATTCCTAACCATCAAACTGGCATGGCAGACTAAAATCAGCATGTATGTAAGGAAGGAGGAAAAAAAAATCAAACACCACAAGACATAAAGAGCAAGATGATCAAATGTCCTTCTGATCAGTCCCATGATTTGGTTTGCATTTAATTGAGAGAAGAAGCAGTCTTTCAAGCATTCAAAAAATTTGTAGTTCATATCCTCTCTGGTTGAATTAGTGGTCCAATGTTTCCAATCTATTTTAGGATAATTGAAATCACCATTGACAAGTATAAGATTGCAAAGGTCTGAACTTGCCAGATGACGCAGTAGGTTATTAATGTTCTCATTGTTGACATACACAAATAACAATTTACCTTGAAGTAAGTTAATATTGATTTCACAAAGAATTACTTCTTTAGTGTCTCTAAATGAAAGTGGTATTTCTACCAAATTATATGTTAAATTCCTTTTGAAATAAATGAGAATGCCTCGTCCTTCCTCATTAATCAAATGCTTGCTCTCCATATTATAGTTCTTTAACTGATATTCACTCATAGTTAATATCGCCAAAGTTTTTTGGCTTAACTTCTGAAACTACAATAATATCAGGGTTTTCATCTAGTCTTGACTCCAGATCTTGCATTTTGGCCTTAGTCAAAACATCAGCATTTGTGCTCCAAAAATTTAACTTTCATGTGGTGCTTTGTGGACAACGTCTCGGATTTTCCTTCTTACTATACACCTGTCCCATGGTGGTCCTCGAACAACATATCTGATGTTTTTGAGCTCTCCGTTTTGTTTTTTTCTGATGCTTTGTTCTTCAACTCTTTATCTTTCTCTATTTCTTCCCCTGTTAAGTCATAGGCCACTGATATACCTTTAAATTCTCTAGGACATTCGTTAAGTCCAAGACGAAAACATTGAGACATAACCTTGGATTTAACGGCTACGCTTTCCAGTTGAATCTTTAATGGTCGATGCTTGCGCCTATTGTCACTTGCGTTATCGTTTTCATTACCAGCTTCTGCTTCGTTTTTTTGCCTAGTCTTGTACATGTAAATTCTGTATTTTCTTCATAACAAAGATAGATCAGCAATTTATTAACTAGGGCTGAATCGCTTTCTTTAGACTCTCTCAAGCCTTCACTTTCTTGTAAATTAAATATGATGATATTTTCTCCCTCAAAAAGTTATCGCTTACTGCTGATGTCACTTTAGAAATCACTTCATTGTTAAATTTTGATCTTGCTCTTGAGTATCAATTGACTGTTTCTCGCTCTTCATGACTTCTTCACTGGTGTTAATTTTCTTCGCTTGTTCGTTTAACCGTAGTTCAAGGTGGGCTAAATTGATGGTAATGATCGACAAGTCAGCTTCATTTTTAAGATCTTCCTTGATTTTGGCACATTTGTACAACTTTTCTAGTTTATCAATCAATTCGTTCATATGCTCTTTGCACCTGTCCTCAATTTCCTTATCTGTTGTTATAGCTTGCAATGCTGGATTTAAACAGGAAACACAGAACCACAAATTTCCCTTTATTTCATTAATTGATTGCATCAACACATGTGACATGCCACTGCATGTAATACAATAGATTTTATTGCAACGACTGCACTTTATCCTTTCATCTGTTGACAGCATTGTTGAACATGAATTAGCCTGACATTCCATTGTAGTATTACCTAAACTAATTATCTCAACACTACTATCAATTTCTGCATTGAACCTAGATGGTGTTTTTCTTGGTCTAGTAGATCTCCATACTTGAGATGAATTCATCGACATCTTTATGAGTGTCCAATGTCAACAAGTCTTCTTGGTGTGGCGGATCACCCTTTTTTAGGTCTTCTTTCAAGCTTGTTGGTTATCACAGCCTGAATCTATTACCTTAGCGACAGGAAGGGGTTTTCTTTCACCACCACACCTAAATTTTAATTCACCTTATACTCAGTGACTTTGTATAGTAAAGTGAGTATATTTATCTGTTTTAATCAGGTTCTATTTGCTTTGAGAACTTTAATATTTTCCCTATTTTGTATCATCTTAACGTCAAAAAAAACTTTGATGATCAGTGGATGGATGGATAGGTGCAGAACTTTTTTTGCCTGCTGAGAAAAATTTAGGGCCCCCTTGTCCACGGCTCCACAAGCCTTAAAATACTGGTCATTCAGGTACTGAGGTAGCCTGGCTAGCCAACCTCTGAATTTTTCTTTCACTTTGCTGATATTGATATTCTTGAAAATTGAGAGCTTGGTAGCATCTCCAAGCATCTGTTTGTTTTTAAAACATCACAAATTTAAAATCAGCGAATCAGATCACTTTCAATTGTGTTAGAAACTTTTTTCAGAAATGGTATCAAAATCTTGTATAAAATTTCACACAGGTGCAACCTGATGCTCCTCTTCGCAAAAGCGAAATCTTGAGGACATCGATAACCTTGACCGAGGTTACTTCGAAAAGGAATCGAGAAATACATTCTAAAAAAGAACCAGCACCAATCAAAGTTCATATAGCAGAGTCTTTCTTGTTGACGTTGTTTCCGCTCTATCAAGCCTTCATAAAAAGAAAGTGATAACCTAGTGTTAAGTGGGGAGAGAGTAACGAACCAATTAAACATAAACAAGAACCTCTTACTACGTCTGCCTGTTAGCTACATCTGATCTTCACTGACTTAGAACCATGGCCACTCTTTCCTAGGCAAATGTGCTCATAAGTCTACATGCCATATGGCATATACTTACTTTTTTTTAATAACAAAGATAGGACCGTCTTAAGAGACAGTCAGGTGACACCTGGGTCTACCCTAAAATAACTATCTGCCAGTGGGGATTGATATGATAATAGATAGGACTACCTTAAGAGGCAGTCGGGTGACGCCTGGGTCTACCCGTAAATAACT
The DNA here is from genome assembly GCA_036873935.1 of Stomotoca atra. Lineage (NCBI taxonomy): Eukaryota > Metazoa > Cnidaria > Hydrozoa > Anthoathecata > Pandeidae > Stomotoca > Stomotoca atra. The sequence goes on from JAYJMG010031109.1 coordinate 6,226, forward strand.
ATCTGTCAGTGATTGGTTGTTCAAGGCGGTAGGAGCCCATTATGGGCTCTAGGTGACCTTGGGGTCTGCCAAAAATACTACCAGTGTCCTCATGCTGTTTTTGGATGCTCATCGTGGGACTTGTCATGCAACTTTGGTGATAGTGGTCTCCAAGGGACTTGTAGTCGGCTGCTTCGTCGAGGTGGGGTAGTTGTTGTCGGTTCCAGTTGTGGCAAAGGGGTGGACGCTGTAGGGATAACAGGAACGGTATCTGCTTCAGGTGCTATGGCCAGTGGTGGGGCGATGGGCTGGGGACGGTATGGTGGGGTAGCTTTGGTTAATATGGCTGGTCCTGATGATATTGGCTCTGCTAAGGTGGTTGGTATCCGACACACTGGATCAATTCGCAGTGTGGCTCGATGACTCCCGTCGACGATGACGCAATACTGCCAATTGGGGAGGGTCTCAGCTACAATTCCTGTTATGCCACTTGTTAGGACGATTACCATGCTGGTTCTGGGGTGAGTGTCCTTCTTTCATTGTCACCAGAAGGTGTAAAATCAGCGTACAGCGTCGAGTTGAAGCGAGTCCACCATCTGCTGATATCTCCTCTGGAACCCCGTATGTTGAGAACCATTTGAGCAGAAGGTGACGAGTTGTCTGGAACAGGTGGGTCTAGCTATCTCCACCCAACCTGAATACCTGTCAGTGTATATCAGGAATTCGTATCCCTCTATAATTACAAAAGTCTGTGACAGTTAGGTGCAAATGGGATCTCAGCTGGTGGGGTCAATATTTTGGGCTCTGCTGATTGCGTTCTCATTGCATTGGCGGCATTAGGCGCGAGTTGTATAGCAGCATCAATCCCTGGCCAGAAGCATCGTTCTCTGGCGTTTGCTAGCATACCTTTCACCCCTTGATGGGCGGCCTTCTGTCGTCGCAGTACTTTTAGTATTAGCATCTTCCGTCCTAGGAATGGGATCGTTTTTGAAGTATCGCAGTTCCTCTGGGAGTTTTTCTTGTTTGTCTGGAAACCATTTTGGATCTGCAATGTCAAAGTGGCACTCTCATTGTCGGTTAATGCTGCTTCCTTCACGTCCTCCCATGATATGGACCATATGCCTTCTGCTTGGCGGGTGGCATATGCAACAATAGCATCCTCAAGATTTGAATCACCTGAGACATGGACGATGGTGAATCTGTACATCAGCGTCTTCTCCTTGAGTTGTAATAGAGGGTTGCTGATTGTGTCCAGTTGGCGGTCGTTTAGAATTTTCACCAGCGGCTTGTGGTCGACTGTCAGTATGAGGTTGGGGTATTCCATAACAAACATCCTACAGGCAGGTGGCATGGTTAATGTCGAAGGCTCAGACGCCATCATTGACCAGCCGCACAATCTCATCCTTTGACCTTTGGATTAGTGCATTCATGGTTTCATCCAAGAAGAATGGTTGTGACTTGCTGGCGAGTAGTTCTCGAAAGGGGGCCATGAGGTGTGCTTGTGCGAATGAGTTGGCAACCTGATTGATGAGGCCAAACCAGGATTATTCGATATCTGTGATATTTGCATTTATATATTATTATTTATATATTTGTTGTTCTGCTATGGCGAAGATAATTTTTTTTGGTGGGCGGCAGCTGTCCAGTGTTATCTCGAATCCTGAAAATTCAACCATCTCCTCTACAAATTGAAATTTGTCCCAGTTAAATACGATTCTGTTGTCCGTGCATAGTCTGATGTTGTGTCCCAAAGCAGAGATTCATTGACCCGACGCTTCTCATCTGTGCTGCCTTCTTGTGTATGCATCTCCTGATGTATGGAACCTCATTGGTGTGCGGCAGTAATGGCATCTATCCCACTCCGTTATGAATGTGGTGGCTTCTTTTGCTGAGAGTCATTGACGCGACACTTCTTGTCTGTGCTGCTGTGATGTCTTCTTGTGTATGCATCTCCTGATTTGTGGAACCCCATTAGTGTGCAGCAGTAATGGCATCTATCCCACTCCGTTATGAATGTGGTGGCTTCTTTTGCTAGGGGTAGGCTATGATACCCGTTCCAGGCGTCCAAGACTGTTTTTCTGGTACCAGTTGGGATGGACGACACCAAGTTGAATGGGCTAGGCATATGGTGGATTTCACTTGTTTTCCCGTCTTTCTTGGCTGTGGTAACGGTCCCTTGCGGCACTAGTTCGATGATGCATAGACGTACAACACGGTCGAGGTCCCCTTTCACTTCCAATGGTGGGACACCGGCATGTGTATAGCACTGGTAAAGTAGCCCTCTTTGAATTTGACATTAACTGGTTCCCCTGTCATCTCCTGCAATGGTTGATACGTGCATGTGTTGAAGGCACTGGCTGCAAATGTGGCGAGTAACCAGTCCTTTAGCTGCTTGACATTCGAGGTTGTTGGTGGGAAGGGTATGATTGTTGGGTGGTCTGATTTCGAGCATGGGCATGGGCTTTTTTGTCCCATGTTGTCGGTGGTGAGGCTAGATAGGGCAGTGGATGCGAGACTATTGGGTTGGTGTCTTGGGAAGTCGGGGTCTATGATATCCAACTCCTTGAGAGCAGTTTGCGATGAGTTCACATCCTGCTGTGCATGTTTGACATCCGGTGTCTATCACTGATATGGTGTGACGGTCGGAGAGTTGTCCGTGGCTACTTGTCCACTGTCTACCCAACTTTCGGTGAGCCTCGTGCATGATGGCTACCTTGGCGGACAAGTTCGGTGAAGCGGCTGGTGATTTGGGGATAAAATCCCTGCCATGCCATTGGAGGTATGGTTGTTGGGATCCCCTGCTAGGACGAATAGCGGCGTATGCAAAGGCTTTGTTTTCTGATACCAAAGCCTCTGACCCCCATCAATTCTGTCAGTGTCAACCATTCGGGCCTGCTCTCGCCGTGCTCCCGTCGCCCTTCGCAGCGTTAGTTGTTCGTGTTTGGGGGTAGGTGCTTCTGAAAATCCTGGTATCGCGTGGATTCTGTTGTGTCTATCATATCATACAAAAAGACTCTGCATGGGTGGTGGTCCTCTGCTTTCCTCCCAGCCTGTTTCTTCTTCTGATGTGTTGCTGAGGTGGACAGATTTGGTATTTTTGCATTTTATAAAATGACTCTCTATTCCACAAGCTAAACAAGTCTTCCCGAATACTGGGCAATCACCGACTAACCAAGCGTGCGTGAGGAGAGGCACCCACATCCCTTCATTTCTTTCCTGCAAACACTGCAGCAGGGTTTGGTCCCGGTTTTGTAATCTGGTAGCAGTTTTTCTTTGCTAATTCTTCTGTCAATTACTATTAAATTCTTCTTTTATTTCCATTTTGGAAGGAAAACAACATTAGAACACTTGGAGTCAAGAAAGTTTATTCCCGCGAAAAATCTAATTCTTCGCGAAAGTTTCTCCCTTTAAAGTAATCCATACCAAGCCAATAAGTAAACTTAACAAGTATTTCAAAATGTACTTACTTGCATCATAGCACAACTCACAACAAAAAGATTCGACATACTCAGGTGCAGTGTGGCTGTTGTTAGTCTGTTGGCTTGTTTATGTGTGGCTGCGATTACCCGACCCAACCAAAACATCTCCTCGAGCCGAAAAGCGGGACGCTTAAACTAGCCTTGGTTCTGAATCAATTGTGGACATTGGCTAAGGAAACCTGGTCCATGTAATGTTGCACCAAAATAAAACACACGGACATCGCTAAGGCGATGACAGTCTGTGGTTAATTCCATCCAGCAAAGCAAGCAAGCACAACACACAGTAGCTACTGTAGGTTTCTGATCCTCTTTCCTCTGCTCATTATTTTCCTTTTTCTTATATTTTATATACTTTCTTTTTCCGTTTGGAGTAGAGGAGACGGCAGGAAACCAGGCTGGCAACACAAGTGCGCTTAAGTAAAACATGAACCGACCAGACCAGAACCAACCAGAGGAACCGACCAGAACCCACCATAAACCGACCAGGAACCGACCAGAACCCACCATTATCAGAGCGTGACAGTGTATGATCCTTCCATTTTTAAAGATGCTGTTGATTAGCCTACCACACCTACACGATCGATAATGGATAATAATAATAATAATAGTAAATATTTTAAGTGGCTAGCCTATAGAAAATCTCAAGGACCTATAGTCAATGGATTGTTTCCACTAA
>JAYJMG010031664.1:0-10347 GCA_036873935.1 Stomotoca atra
GGTAAGAGGTTTTAAGAGGCTAGGAACGAGGTATAATCTAGTGATTCGATACTGGTTAAGATATTTTAAAAATGAACCGAAATCTTGATAATGATGGCGCTGCATAAATACGCATGGAATACATTTCAATATGGGCGCTAATACTTCTACCATACAGTCAATAAAAAGAACGTTTGTCTTAGACAAGGGAATATCATTTTTGTCGTAAGGCTCTGCCGACCAATACCACGTCAACCGATTAATAAAATTGCCATGGTTTAACATCACCCCCTTTGATGTTCCAGTGCTTCCACTTGTGAACAAAATGCAAAATAGGTCTTCTTGTAGAATTTCTTGGGTTTCATGTTCATTTTCTTTTGTTGGAAATTCTTTGATTTCATTTAAACAATAGTTTGAACAAAGTACGCCATAATGCTTCCACAACGTCGGATAATCATGCTCTGAACCAATCAAAATCATTGCTGGTGGACATTGGGTTATAATTTGTGCAACTTTTTCTTTTGTTAGGATAGGATCCAGTGGAAAGAAGACGATACCATGTTTTGCTAAAGCCAATATCGTAGCAATTCTTTCCAATCCATTAGCTATGAATATTCCAACCCTTTCGCCTTTTTTCAAACCGATTCGATGAAACTGGTAGGAAAACTGTTCGACTTTCTTCTTTAAGTCATTATAGGTATAAGTATTTCCTTCGATTTCAAGGAGTGAATGTTTATCAATTTCACATGATTTATAACTTTTCTCGAATATCTGGTAAAGATTTTTGTAGTTGCTTTTGTCGACAATATTTCCAGATAAAATACCAGCCATTGTGTGACCTGAAAAGTTAATAATTTTCTTGAATAACTTTTTTGACATAAATAGTTGATAAAATAAAAACACAAGTTTCAAATTAAGCAGAAGCTTTTCGGTTAAAAAACCATTTTCAATGCATAATAAAATTTTGATGCAAAAGATAATCACGAGAAGAGACAACATTACAGTGTACATATGAGTTCTACTTACATATTAAAATATTTATCATATGACTGATTTCATTTACGTTAGACCTCTCAACGAAAAGGAGGGCTATTATTTTGTAATCACCCTGTGTTTTTTTGTAATCACCCTGCATTTTTGTAATCACCCCGCTCAATCAAAACGTAAACAAAGAATTTGATTGGTGCAGGGTGTTTTTTAAACCAATCAATCAGCTATGTTATATATTGATTTTAGAACGAATTTAATGATTGAAAAAGAAATTCTTGTAATTTTCATTTCTCTTTAATCCTGTCTGTTTTTCACCAAAAACTTCGTTTTACTGATTGGCAAATTAATATTCTTTGTGTGTGTTTTTTTAACATTGAGAATTCTGAAGTAAATGAAACCAGTTATATGATTAACGAGGAATAACACTGCGTTCAGGCTATTTCGAAAATTTTCGAAATAAACCTCGGGACTATTATTCCCAAATTACCCTCAAACTCATGTTATTACTATTACTTATAATTGCTTTTTACACGATAATAAAAAAAATAGTGCACTAATTACATGTAACAAAAGAAAGTACGAGTATATAAACAGTACATAATTTTTATTATCATTTCTAGTTCCCTGTAATTTGATAAACGCTTTGTCCGTTTGTTTTCCTCGTCAAGTGAACAACTACGACTAAATATTTACGAATCATTTGTGAGTGTACAACACGTTACTTGTGATCCCAAGGGGAGATGCATTGACCGAAACCAATTAGTTTGGTTCATTGCGTAAAAATCCTTACTCAAAAAACTTTTAAGCATCAGTAAAACAATGACTACAAGAATTTTACACGTAAATTGGATTGCCCTTGGAGGGGGAGCGAAAAACAAAAGGTAGCTTGTTCTTCGTCCAAACGAGGAAGATAAGTACATTTGTCCCGTCAAAAACTGCCTACATATCGGCTTCACGAGTAGCCGAGGTTTAAGAAAGCATGTTGATAGTAAACACAGTTGGTACTACTACATTGACAAACAACCTGATCTCAAAAGAGAGGAAATTATTTCACTACAGCCGCCTATGAAAAAGGTCAATACACAAAACAAGCCATCGTTTTCTACAAAAGAAGGCATAGAACCAAAATTTGTCGATTGGCTTATTACTACTTGTGGTGGGAGAAAAAATTTGAGAGAAGCAAAGCAAAGTGCAAGCCGTGCAATGAAATTTCTAATGGTTAGTTTAGACAATGATGATTTAGAACACAGTCTCAACAAAGAATTCATCGATTGTTGTTTGCGATCGGCAAATATCATTATGAGATTCTTGCAAATCCTTGAGCAAAGAGTGGAAATTAAGTAGCTCGGCATCTCTCAACTACCTCAAGTCCATATCGGATTTAATGGATTTTCGGAAAGCAAATGAAGTTAGCGACGTTGCTTTACGATGCTTTACATTGACTGAAGTTTACATAAGAAGAGGCAAAGAAAATCTTGGTAAAATGAAAAGATTGGAATACAGTAGAAACCTTGATTTGGAAAAACTTATATCAAGAAACAGCTGGGCCACAATGGAAGACATGGAAGCTGTAATTCCATTACATGTTAAGCGGTTTAAAGGAGCTGTGCAGTTGTGTATGGATAGTTGTGAGCGCCCGTCTGCGAGCCAGTTAGCATTTGCAACGAGATTCATTGCAACCTATTTGTACATCAGAGTGAAATGTTCACGACCAATGACATGTCAGTTTTTAACGATAAATATGATTCAAAAATGCAGAACAAACAATGGTTTTATAGACCAAAAGGAATTTAAAACACAAGAAATGTATTTATTCGATACAATTATTCTTGATGCTGACACACTAGAAGTGTTAGATATGTACATTGACAAAGTCCGACCAATGTTAAAACCATCGTGTGACTATTTACTTGTTACAAATATCGACAATCAGTATACTCCCTTCGCATCTCCAATGAGGATTTTAGTACACGAAGCGATTGGTAAGTACATCAATCCAACTAGATACAGACAAATCTGAAAGTGGCGAAAGGCTCACGCCCGAGGAAAGAAAAATAGTGTGACAAGATCAGAAGCATAGTTCCCATGTCGCTGATATTGCTTACAAAAAGAGATTAAGTCGATATATTGCGGTTCGTGGAAAAGAATGCATGAATAAGCTAGTTGGAGAGAAAAGAGGAGAACTAAAAGTATATGTGATGGACGTATGTCGATCAATTGAAGCTACTGCCCAAAGTTTTGATGAGAACATTTTACATCGTGCTCAGAGCACCTGGGAAAGTCAACAATTGGATGATGAAGTTATAGTAACAGGTAGCAGTGAACCAGGTACATCTACCAAACCACTATCGAGTCAATATCGAGCTCCTATAATTGAGAAGATTACAAACGACATAGAATTTAACCCTATTAGGCTGAGGCTTTTTTGGGCTGTTCAGAATTAGGGGGGGGGGGCGGATTCCGCCCCCCTCCCATAACATCTGAACTACTTCTAGCTAAGAGTTGGAATTTCGCGTGACGTCATCATATGTGACACTTCATCTCAGTTACTCTGAAAATTTATGATGACGTCAATGCAGCAAATGATTGCTAAATCAAAAAAATGAAAATTTGACTTATACCACCTGTCACGGATTGAATCCTACCGGAAGTTCCTTTTGCCCAAAATTTTTAAAAATTTAGTGGAATACCCAGTAATAAATTTTAGGAAAATTCACAAAATTTGGGGACAAGATATCTATTTTTGCAAAAGTTACAGCCAAAAAACCGGAGGGGGAGCGGAATCCGCCCCCCCTCAGCCTAATAGGGTTAAGAAGGAAGTAGCGCATGATTTTACAATGATCAAGGGCAAAGACCAAGTTTTCGAAAGAAGAGGATTTGTGCCTTCACAGAGGAATTGAAAAGTACGGAAAAGGAAATAGGTCACAAATGCTCAAAGATCCCGTATTTAATTTCAATAGTCGTCGAATAAAAGACTCCCTACGTATGAGAGCAGAGGCTGCTTCGTTTAAAAAAACGATAAACTTAACGTGATTTGAAAAACATATTTCAATCTTTAATTTTCTGTTTGTCCTATGTTTATTATCTTGTTAAATGCTATTACTGCTTGTTACATTTTTTACTTCCACCAAATTTACAATCAATTAAAAAGTGCGCCATCTAGTTATTTCCATCTGTTTGCGTCATTCTTATGACACAAGACGGGAAAAAAAATTCATTCTTATCACCTGTTATTACAGCTTGTTACACGTTGTTACTGCTTGTTACATTTTTACATCTACAAAGTTTTAATGGGAAAATTATCAAAAAGCAAAAGATGTAACGTGTAACAAGGTGTAACAATTGGTAACAACAGGTAACAAGATGATTGAGGCTACTACTGATGAATTTCACATGATACAATCAACCACATGATGTCTAAAAAGTTTGTTCACTATCAAGTGCATCAACTTAAGTTAAATACTATGACTTTTACAAAGACTTTCTTCCTTGTTACATGTTGTAACCACTTTTTACATGTTGTTACCGCTTGTTACGTTCGTTCACATGCACAATGTGTGATGGTAAAATTGATGAAGCAAAAACACGTAACAACCTGTAACAACATGTAACAAGCAGTGACAACAGGTAACAAGGATCAAAACAAGTCCTAACAGTATTGATGACGTTAAGATATTGACGTATTTAATTTTGTGTTTTGACAGAAAATGAAAACGTAACAACCTGTAACAACATGTAACAACCTGTAACAACATGTAACAACCTGTAACAACATGTAACAAGCGGTTACAACATGTAACAAGCGGTTACAACATGTAACATGGTTCAAAGCACCAAGAGTATTGATGACGTTAAAGTAATGACGTGTTCAATATTTTGTATTTTGACAGATGCTAAAAACGTAACAACCTGTAACAACATGTAACAAGCAGTGCCAACAGGTAACAAGGATCAATGTCAATGATACCGTTACATTGATGACGATTTCATTATCTTCAATACCTAAACATTGACGTAGGTCTTGATGGAATACCAATATAATGCTTGGAAGACTAATTTTAATGCATTTCAGTTTTGTTGGTTAGGCATGTCCGTGCGAATCGGACGCAGATATGCAATTGACTGTAGCACACTTTTGTCATTTCTCTGCAAGACTTTAAGAAATATAGAACGCTTTTCATGTGCCTGCTGATGGGGAAATACTTGATGGGGACTGACAGAAGATTGAAAATCAAAAGTAAACAGTATCATTTGCTACTTTTTTTTTACAAGAAAGACATAAAATAAGTTGTGTCACACTAAAATGGCGTCGCCTAATCTTCGTCTGATGATAGAACAACAACATCACTTAATCAGTTTGACATTACGTGCCTGCACTTGCCAAAAGTTGACTTCATCAGCTGTGTCTTTGGGTGACGTTGCTATCGATTGGTTCGTCCTGTGAATTTATGTGGTTTGCATCTGAAATAGAGTGGATAGTTTCTTTGATTCGTCTAGCCACAAAGTTCTTTTCACGATCTATGATCGTTTTGTTGTCCCAATCTATTCTATGATCTTGTGTCCAACTATGTTCCGCTATTTCGTTTTTATCAACGTGACCATTCCTTACCATTACTTTAAAAGATCGTTTTGACTCACCAATGTAAAACCTAGGTTAAACCTTATGATCAGTTTATCATTTCTCATGTTCATTATGGAGTCATACTAGACTCACGTATGATGATTCAACGAGACACGCCAACTCGCGGTTCTCAGTTGATAGGTCTATATTATGAGCGATATGTTAAACCGTTCGATTAAAGTGGCAAACAAAAATGCCAAATAATGAATTGTTCATTTGCTAACTGAAAGTCTAACATTCAATACTGGCGTCTTTTCTTGGATAATCGCCGATGGATGGCTTCGTTATCTTCATCGCTGCCAAAATTTGGTAACATGTTTGTTGTTACGAAGAATCCCAATCTGAAGTTGAATTTTGTAGCCTCGGTGTGCTTCTGCAAGATCATTACAAGTCCACCTAAATTGTAAAAGTATTTTTTTTCATTAGTCAAGACCATTCTTGGTGACGGAGCATTGAATCATATCAACACATATAAATCTACCTTGGAGAAGTCTCTTTGCATCCTCGGCACACCAACTATCGCTGTTCCATTCGTCCATGAAGACAAGCTGCGTATCAGTTTTTATCAGGTGTCCCGAAAACCTGCCTTCACGCACAACACCAGCAATATGGGAGCTAGGAATGATTCTTATGATGAAAAAAAATATATATACGAACATTGTCTATGTCTTGGCAGAATTGGAGAGGTGCAACCTAAAACAAACATGATCCAAATTATAACTGACTTTACCTTTAAACGGTGCCACCCAACTTGTTTTCCCACTGTCTGATGGTCCTTCCAGCAGCAATTTCGGTTCTTTCATTGGGAACTTCCCATGCAGCAAAAGCTGGTAATATTCCTGCAAAAATACCTTCCTTTTTCGTGCTGTTTGAAAACTGTTCTGTATTCCTAAAATATATGAAATATGTTATAAAATAAAAACATTAGTAATATTATAATAAAAATGTATAAATTAGAATAAATGTGAATAATTACTATAATGAGATAATGAAAATAATGAAGATAATAGAAGTTATTTATAAAAGAAGCTGAACAACGTACCCTCGAAAAAAGGCCTTGGATAGGGTGTTGCATTTTCCTTGTATGTGTATCTCACATATGCTCATCGGCTTTATGATCATACACGATGGTTCCAAAAAGAGGTTTGTTACGGCTGTAACGCATGGCGTGAGGACGTCAGCTACTTCATCATTTGCAAGTAGTTTAAGCAGGAAATTCTTCATGCTGCAGCAATAAACCGAGGTGTACTTACTCTCCGCTATCTTTTTGTAAATTTCGCCATAACACAGTGAGTACCCCTTTCCTTCCATGGTTCTACGCACTGCATCAATGGCTATGCATATCTTGCTATTTGTTTTTTTCGCAATGACATTTGATGTAGTAGCTGAAACAAGAGAATATCTTTTATTACTTAATGTTAAGTTAACTTCAACCAGCCAGACACATTTGAAAACAAGAGAACATTTATGTTACCTGAATTTTTGGCAATCACGTTTACTTCAAGTTTCGTAAACTTTACTTGCCTCAACGATTTCAATACTTCATCACGTGTATTGCTATCCAGCGAGGAGCAAATAACCAAGTTTACAGGCGTCTTTGCAACCGTTTCATTTTGTGAGGAATCAATGTCTGCAGGTAATACTATTCCTTGTTTGAATGCAGCTCTTTGGATGGCATGGGCATGCAAAGAAACAGCCATTTCAACCGCTTTAACTGCATTATGGTATTTTAAGACCTGATACAAAGAAGCAGCAGCATACATATGGAGCATACCTTTCCTAGAAATGAAAAAAAAACTATGACAAAGGATGGTAGCACACAAATAATTGGGAAAGGACTAACAAGTAAGATTAAAAAGATGACATTGTATTTAAAGAATATTAATAGTTAAAAGCTGGCTCAATTTGAAACGGTGTGGTTGGACAGTTATCAAGATCTTTGAGTTCTTCACTGTCCGATTCTTCTTCCCCAGCTGCATTTCTCCTTTCCAATCTTCTGCGTTTTCCTTTTCTCTCTTCCACTTTTTCTGGCCAGTTAAAGCTGTGATGCACGAGAAAAATGCCACAGTTCCCGGCTCCTGTACAATAACTTTCTGCAGTTGTTCACGCTTCAACCAGATATTTAACTCTGCAGCATGCAAGTCATTAGGATCAACCTTCCACAAAGCTCTAACTGCACAAACCTGGTGATGCCTTGCAAAGGCCGGCACTACAAACGTCTTAAGCGCTGCAGGTAAAGTTTCGCTTCTGATCGTTCGTTGAATTGTTCGCATTGCGAAAATAATTTTTAAAAAGGAATACGTCTGCCTTAGTTCCTTTAATTTTCGCGCCACTTTTATTTTCGCGCAGGAGAGATGTGCGAAAATAAAACGGTGCGCGAAAAAGGCCTATTTTCGCGCATTCGGGTGCGCGAAAAATAAAGATGCGTGAAATTAAAAATCGTTAAAAGTCAAAAAGGCACTTTGAACTCTACATTAACATGACATGGAGACATGCCATTTTAGTGCTGGGGCGTAAGGAAGTAGTCAAACCAAGAATACCCATTTTTTTCCTATTTTAAGGATATCTGGACACATAAGTTTTTACCTTGTAACTGCAAAATTCACAAAATCTATTATTAAAGATGCGCGCAAAAAAGGTTCAGTGATGGGTGCGCGAAATTTAAAGGGTGCGCTAATATCTATTTTAAAGGGAAGCGCGAAAATTTGAGGCGCAAAGAATGGAGGGAGCGAAAATAAAACGGGCGTGAAAATTAAAGGAACTAAAAAGGTCGCTACAAAATATTTGCAAGTTACAACTTATATCCAATAAAAATCAAAACCCGCAAGGGATTTCAATTATTGTAAAAAATAATCAACAAATGGCAGTCATCTGAGAGTTTCAGAGCAATTAGTGACGCTTTCAAGTTTTCCCTCCTGCTTCTGTTAGATGGTGCAGAATGATAACATTCCACTTAAATTTGTGGCTAGGGAAATTTCTCAAATGTCTTGCAGGCTCAGAGTCGTTGCAGATTTTTTCATGCTCATTCCATCGTGTTCTAGCATTTCTTACTGTTTCATCAATGTAATTTAATTTTCAGATGACACAAAGCTTCTGCTTGATTTTAAACTTGTTTTTATTTTATCTCGTACACTTGATGGCGAATTCATCAAATAATTACAAATAGTTAACACTTTTTGTATAATTCTATTTCACACATTTATTCAGAGGAAAAAGTCTATTTCTTACTGATTTTTGCTTGTTTTAAGTAACTGTTTTCTCAAAACAAGTACTTGAGAATGAGAAAAAAAATAAGAAGAAAACAAGTAAAAATTTACTTGCTTTTTACTAACCAATCATAAAAAAATAACGTCTAAGTCTAGTGGCGTCTACCACATGTCTACCCCCAAGAGACCGCGGGAAAAAACTTTCCTTATTTTCTTGACCGTTTTTTCCAACGGTTCCCTTCAATTCTAGCACTCTGAGCGGACTATGGCAGAAAATTGTTTTGTAACTTTTTTCTAAGTCTAGTGGCGTCTACCACATGTCTACCCAAGAGACAGTGGGAAAACGTTTTTTCAATATTTTCTGGATCATTTTTTTCGACGATTCTCTTCATTTTTAGTATAATGTGCGCACTATGCCAGAGAAATTGTTTTTCAAGTTTATTTCTTCTAAGTCTAGTGATGTTTACCACACGTCTACCCAAGCCAATGGGAATTTTTTTTATCTTTTTTTCTTGATAGGTTTTTCTGACGGCTCCTTTTTAAGTCTAGTGGCGTCTACCACACGTCTATCAAAGACACAGGGGAAGGTATGGACCGTTTTTTAGCGGTTTTCTTAATTTGTAGCACCTTGTACAGAATAAAAATATTTTCCGCTTCATATTTGTAAGTCCAGTGGCGTCTTATCACGCCGTCTACATACCAGATCTCAATGGCAAGGCCAGCGCGGCACCGTGCGCGGTAATAAAACCTGAACAGGCCGGATGACAACTACTTTATCAAAAAGGAGAAGAAGCCCTGTGAACGAGGTTGCCATATCATCTTTTAACTTGAATTCATAACACTCTTCCTCATGGCCCGTAATTGCAGTGGTGGTAGTAGTGCTCAAATTTAAATTCGTAGTTTTTATCTGCATGTCTTTGTTGTTGGAAATAAAAAGAGTTGATATCGAAGCATACAATAAATTTAAAGGTAAGTTATTTCATTTCGGTGATGACTCAAAGATTTTTCCAGATTTCTTTGTTCATATTTGTGAGCTCTTTGCTTGCTTTCAGTAATGTCAAGCTTGTGTTGTTTCATATAGTAACCTTCAGGAAATGCTACCATATGGCAAATAAAGTTATATTTGTATTGCTTCCCCATATCTTTACAGCCTTTTTCAACAGCAGAGAACATATGCCTCTCCAGATGTGTCGAAATGTGGATTTTCGTAATTTTTAATTGCAAGTTGCTTTTTTTGTATGATTGCTGATTGCTGATTTCTTACTTCTTATTTATATAAATCTCGGATGAACATGATCTAAGTACTTGAGAATAGGCAGTGCATCAAACAAGCATGTATTTCCTGAAAAAGAGCTACGACCACTACTTTCGTATTGGTGCTTTATTTCAATTTACCCACCTTAACCCTATCCCAGGCGGGTTTTTTCAGACTTTTGAAAAGCGGGGGGGGGGGGCTTTTTTGCCCGCGTCACGGAAATCGTTGTTAAACCTGTTCACTTAGCCCAAAACACAGGAAACTTGGTACAACTTATCTTTGGACCCGTGGCAACA
>JAYJMG010031775.1:0-10345 GCA_036873935.1 Stomotoca atra
TGATTTCCTGAGCAACCGTGCAACAATGGCGGCGAGCGTGAAGGAGAAAGTAGCCACTTATTTGCTTGTTTTTGAATCATATTTCAATTTTTTTCCAAATAATAAGAAGTCATGGATAGGTTCAGAGAAGAAATTAAAGCAATAATTTGAAAAAAAAAATTTTTGACCTTAATTCTCCTTTAAAACTCAATAATATTCCTTTAAAAACTAGCATTATACTTCAAACATTTCATTCAAAAATTTGTGAAAAGAAAAGAAAATTTCTAAATTTTTATATCAGTGGCATCTAGCTAGGATGAAAACGCACACCTCGAAACCATTTTGCTAGAACAAGTACTTTAGACTTCTTTTGAATTTATATGTTAATGTAAAAAGAAGGAAATATTTCATTTTATTTTCTATCTAAACAATATCGTACTGCACTGTGATACAAGATGCTTAGCTTGTTCCCCTGGACTTAGCCCCTTAACTTTTAACATTTTTAGCCTGGGTGGTTGGTTGGCAGCTGACTCATTTTAAGCCAAAATTAAACCTTAGTTCTTAACTTTGTTGCCTATAAAAAAGAAAAGCGTGTACAGCACAAGTTTCCAAAGGCTGAAAGAATTAAAAGTCACCATTTGCAGATAATTTTCCTAATAAATATTGATAGTATTTCATAAATACAGATTGAACAGTAAATTTTTGAAAGGGTCTACCTTCATTCTTAAATCTTCACATTCATCAATCTTGAAATCACGTTCCGTATTAGCTTGAGTCACCAATTGTTGACATCTCGTTTGGAGGGCTTTCATCTCATGTTTTACCTGATCAATCTCATTGCGATGCTTCTGCTTCTCCTGCAAGCAACAACAACTTAATAAAAATAATATGACGTGCGATGGTACAAGAAAAAGGCCTATTTTCGTGCTGATAAGTGTGCCAAAATTTAAAACATGTGTATTGTTCAAATGTTAGATTTGATTAAAAACTTTGATAAAATCCTTTAAAAAAAATACGGCCTCTAGGAAACATCAACTAGTTGTAACTAGATGAACATTTTTAATGTACGAAAACATGAATTTGGTCGGAGCACAAAAAGTACAATGCAACCACATCAAAGACCCATTTCAAGTGAGATGACCTTTAAAAACCTCAAGGAAGAATAAAGGAAATTACAAAAACTTTTCACACTAAACAATTTCCAATTCACATTTTCAATGAAAAAACACAGCATTAGTTTTATCATCATAAAGGAGTACTAAGAAATATTCAATTTGCAGATAGAAATAATAACGGGTGGAACAGAAACTACAAAAATAATATTGCAATCAAGCAGGAAAATTATAAAAAAACCCAGAAAAACTTCAATCATACATCTTCCAGCTGTTCACTTTCAGCTTTTAAAGTTTCGTACATAGTTCGATACTTTTCAATACGAATTCTTTGTTCCGCAGTGACCGTTTCCAGTTGGTTAAGTCGTTCTAGCTTCTGAATTGTTTCAGCATGATTCATTGCAGCCAATGAAGTATCCATGTTTGATGTTTCTATATAATTGCAATTAAGTATGAAAACAATTCAAAATGCAAGAATGGGCAGTGATCAATGAATGAAGGCTGAGAATAACATCAGAATTCACTGCTGAAGTTTTTAAGCAATATCATCTGTGACAAAATAGATAAAACCTGAGCACTGAGACATACAAAACAACAGTTAAAATCACCTATATGTTCTGTTTTAATTCACATGGGGAATCCATTTCCTGATGGAAATTTCTGAAAGCGGTCATCAAAGAAATTCTTTTCGTGTATAGGAAAAACATAACGAAACACAGAACTGAATTTAATTCTTCACTATATACATTTAACAAAACTTTGATGAGAACATTTTATGCTCAGGCACCATAATAGTCTTTGAATTTAAATAATATTAATTTTTCATACAAACTTAGGAGTCATGAATACCTAAGTTTATGGGGTCATACAAGCATTTTAGAGAAAGCTGATAGGAAATCCAAATTTAAAAATTTATATTCGCCATCAATGTAAATAAATTTCCAATTTTTTGACCCACTCCCCCTTCCTAACACTTCCCCACACCCAATTCAAAATAGCCAGTGTTATCAGTCTCCAAGAGAAAAATTTCACGATTGCACAAACTTTTTCTATAATTTGTGGATTTTCGAAACACCTAAACTCTGGAAATCTAAAAAAGTTAACAGTTAAGCAGCAGAACAGAATTACTTTAATCTTCAATGATTCAAACTATAGAAAAAATAAAACTGGTCATTCAAAATGAGTTCAGAGATTTTGCATCATAACACTTGACGCACCCCCCCCCCCCCCCCCAAATGTAATCAATAGGTGTAATAAAGTCAAAGAGACAAAAAATGTTGACAAAAAAACACAATCAACATATGCAAAATACTGGTCATCAATGAAGCATTATATTTGTGAAAAACAATTTCATAGAACAGCAGTAACATAATAAACATTTGTATTGAGAAAAACATTTAGACGTAAATAAAGCATTGGATGGGTAATTTACTGATTTACAGTTTACCCGTCCATAGATGACTGACTTTCTGTTTGAGTTTGAGATGATGACGTTGACTTAGTGTCATTTTTAAAAACTTTGCTTGTTTCATTAAGATATTCATCAATGAAGGAGGAGTCAAGCAAGTCATGAAAAGATATACAAGTTTGAGTTTCCATGCTATTTTTTGAATTTGTGGCTAATTCATGGTGATCAATTTGGTTGTTTGTTTGAGTGGTTGAATTACCATTGTTTATATTTGCATCATCAGCCAATGGATCCAAAATATCAACTTCATTAATTGTTGTATCAGACTCCATGAACATAACTTGCGCAGCGAAATCTTTTCTTTCTATTGTAAACTCAATCTTTTCAAAATCTATATCAAACTGGGAATTAGTTTGTGTGGACATAGAGCATTGTTCGTTTAGTAACAAAGGATCAAAATTGTCATTGAGCCAGTTGTACGTTTGCGTACCTATGTTACTGGAGTCGGTTAAAAAGAAATTACTATCAGTATTGATTGACGTTGAGTCCCATAAATCATCAAGCTGAATGGATTTATCAAGACGCACAGGGTTGTTGTTTTCATTGATGTATTCTGTCTGTGTAACTATGCTTTGCGTGTTGGTTGTTTGAGTCTCCATGTTTATTCCTGTTTGTATACCAAAGGAATTTAACCAAGAATCCAAGTCATCAGTCTGCGTTTGTGTGTCCATGGCAACATAAGATGAGCCAGAGAGTACATCATTAACAACCGGAAGTTGGCATTGTGTACTGAAATCAGACGTTTCTAGGACTTCAATTACTGGCAAACTCAGATTGTTCTTGCAATGCAGTTGACCAGCACTAGGCCAGGCTGGTTCATCAATTTCTGGCACAACAGCAGGTGTTTGTGTACACATATCTGCAAGATTCGTGGGCGTGGAACCAATTTCATTGTAAATATCGTTTGGAGTGGCCATGCGTTGATAAGAAGTCATGAAAAACTGATTTGTCAGATCTGATGACATTTTTTTGATATGCTTACAAGGCTGTTTCCTGCAACGGCATTTTCTGTTTTTCATGTATCTGTTTATTTTTTGACGAATCATGGCATTGCAAATCAGCATCGAGTTTGACAATATACCTTGAACCTCATTTGATGCTAAATATTTCATATCTCTTTCAAGCTTTGATTGCTTGTATTTTTTGTGAGGCTTGAGTTCTTTATTGACAGTTCCACAGCTGGTTTCTTTAGATCTTTGAACCACTTTATTATTAGTACCAGATTGTTGTTCCAAAAAATCAGACTTTACAGAAGCTGACTTGAATACCATATCAGTTGACTTTGCTTCTGAAGTATTTTCTAGAGTTTCTTGAACACTCACTGCTGTCTCAGACACCAAGTTCAAAGAGGTTACAGATGAAAGAATCCCAGGGGATAAATTAGAAGCATTTGGGCTTGGATTATTGGCAGTTCTAGAGGATGTCACGCGTTGCTTATTGTTTGGTAGAATTCTTATATAGCGTGGTGTCTTTGTATTTATGGACTTTTCTGCATGACTGAGCAACAAAGAACCTTTCCCAGGATCAGATATTGGAAGGAAGTTTTGATTCTGTTGTGGCAATGAATTTGGAATATACAGAACAGCTGGTACAACCATTTGAGAACTAGGCTTGCTGAAAAGCAAAAAAAACATTTAAATCATTCATTCATTCATTGCTACCTATTGCACACCCTATCCACATTCGTAGACATGGTCAGGAGCAACAGACAGCTGATTTGGCCTTGTACGATCAATTTACCTCACATCCTTGAATTGGAGTAACAACAGGAAAAGAAGTAACACATCAAACGTCAAAAAAGTCTGCAGAAGTTTCACAGGTAAAATAACCATAACATTTCAACCTTAAGCAAAATCTTCATTGTGTCTTATTCAGACTAATTTTGGGGGGAGAGTTTCAGGCTTAACTAATTATTCCGGTATTAATTGTGACTCAGGGCCTATTTTGTTCAGCCAACTATTTGCCAACCGAAGCCAACTACAACCAAACAGAGTGTTTTGTTGCTCAAACTGAAAAATATCAACATCACTGATACGTCACAAGAACGTCATAAAAACGTCACTTATCTAGAACTTATTCCAACCAAGAGTCACAAATTCAAGCCATTGTTCCGGTTGTTTTGAACCCTACAGTTGCTCAAACCATGCGCCAACCTTCATTTTCTTCAGCAAACCATTCTTCGCGCTGCCATTTTACGAAAATCTTCAAAATAATTTGAATGAATTAGCGTAGATCTGGAAACGAGATGATGCAATCGAAAACTGTTGCATAATTATGCTTGCCGCCAAGCATAATCATGTAAACTAAAATGGCGCACTGATAGCGAACACAGCACAGCTGTAAACCGAGAAGGTAAACTTCTCATTTTTTTCACTTTCAGTTTGAGTACGTGGTTTGAATTGGGGTTGGTTTGGTTTGAGTATCGGACACATCATAAGTTAATCAAACCGAAATAAACTGGTTGGAGTTAGTTTGCTGAACAAAATAGATCCTTAGCCTTGCGAGGCTAGTTTGCAATAAAATAATACTCAACCAGCTCAATAATCATACTCTGAACTAACCTATTTTTATTTCTAGACTGACTGGTTAACTCAGCATTTTGTTCCTCTTCAACCAACTTGTGTCCTTCACCTTTGGCTTTGATATGAGTATTAACAGCTTCCACCGTTGTATAAAAGACACCACATGAACAATTAAATAACTGCCGACACTTGAGTTCATGAAAATCTCTAGTGTATTTCCAACCAAAAGCTTTACCACATTTCTCGCACAAATGTTTCTTTTCAGCGTGACAACTCAAGTAATGCTGGGAAAACAAAATAACAGAAAATCGAAGAAAGATGTTCAAGACTAGACAATGCAAATTACTTTGGTAAAACAGCCCTGGGTTTTTCAATATCAGCATAAAATTTACAATGCTGGCCTTAGTTTGTATCTTTGTGCGCATATAGGTAGACATCCATCCAACAGAAACACTTTTTTCATCTAAGAGTTAGTTCTTTCTTTAGCTAACTTTTGAATAAAATGAAGAACAGTATTTTTTCAGATTGACTTCCTCCATAGATCTTTGAAAGCAATCCAGGATTGCGCAACATTTTTCTTTTTTTTAAGAAGCCCGTCACGACCGAAAGATAGATAAGAATTTTCAATCAGAATGCATGGTGACAATCTACAAATTTCTACAAATATTTTAATTATAAAAATTTTCCAGCTAGTGTAATGAAAAATTTAAATCAACTTCTAATTTTAAATAAGGATTCAAAGTTTCAAAAAATATAATCTTTCTGCTCTTATTGCAAGGATCAACAGACACAATTATTCCAATAGGTGAAATAAAAAAATAAAGTTGATAAAGTCACACCTTTTTCACTGCATGAAAATTTTTGAAGAACATTTGACGTGACGATTTAACATGCCGAGAACAACCCATTGATGGGCATGCATATTTTTTTCTTTGACCCTCTCTATGAGTTTGCTCTTTGATCCCATGACTTTTTTCCACATGAAACCTTAAAGCAGAAGCATTTTGAAACTTCCGATCACACTCCTGCACAGGACAAACATTTTCCTCTTCTATCAATGTCTTTGTATCTGGTGTGATAATATGTTGACCATCTTTAAGTAATATATTTGTCATTACTTAGAAACCTAAAACAACAACAAATGTAACAAATGTTATTAATAAGAGACAGACAGAAGATATCAGGTTAAGAATTTTTCAGTAGGTTCTCTTTACATAATAGGAAATCTGAAATTTATAATTTGAATTCACAACCAATGTAAACAAAATGAAAACATAGCTTGAAGAAGAGATGATTTTGTCGACTCAAAACAAGGTTAAAATCTGTTGCTCAAAAGAATTTTGGATTTCCTTTAAGGTCTGGATTCTTGCATTTTCTATTACCATTCAAGACAATAAGGCGGATGTGTCGGTGCGCATCAGTAATCTAGCTATTAGGAGCCTATTCTTCGAAAAGATGTGAGTTTGAACCCGCTCGTTGGATCTTCACTAACAAGAAATTACTCCGGGGTTGTTTAGTCAAGCGAAGTGAAATCTGTAGCTCAAATGGGAACTTTAAATGCGATTAGGACCTCGCACGCAGAGCCAACAGGCACCAAAAAGAGGCTATCCTGGGTAAATATTCATAATAAAAATAAAATAAAAAAGCTAGTCCTGCAGGCCAGAAGGCTTTCTTTTGCAGCTTTCATAATTTTGGGCCCATTTAGGCCAAAATTTCCGTGTCGAAGCCAAATTTAAAAAATAACCCCCCAGAATCGAAATCAGGAACCCCAAAATTTTCAAAGAAAGATAGACAAGGACTTTTATTTTTCGGGCCCATTTTGGGTACAGGCACCCGTTTCCAAGTCGAAATTTGAAAAATGACCCCCGGATTTGAAATCAGCACCATCTAATTTTTAATTGTGCAAATTTTCAAGAAAAACCGAGCGTAGTTAATTTTTGGGCAAAATTTGGGTCGGAACCCGTTTTTGGCAAAATTTCAATAATGACCTATTTATTACGTCATCAATAGGCGTGGTCACAAAATTTTACTTCAATGTCAAAGTACTTAAAGAATTGATACCACCTGCCAAGTTTAGCGGATTTATCAGGGATAAATTCCCAGTACCAAATTTACCCATTCCGTGACGTCATAGACAGGCATGGTAAAAATGTTGTTTACATTACAGACAAAGGACTAAGAGCACTGATGATTCCCATAAAGATGCTTTGATAGGGACATATTGAGATTAAAAGTTTTTAGTTGGTATCCTGTCTAAAATATAAAGCTAAATTGATGGAAATCTTGCGGAAAAATAAGGTTTTAAAGTCTTTCTTTGCTCTGCAGAAGCCAATAAAAATAAAAACCTTCCTTTCAAATCAAATCAAAGAAAAAATGGGGACCCCCTTAACCCAAACTATTGGTTACAGAGCATTAGGAATGATAAAGAATCAATATTTACAAATTAATGGGGACACATTGTGGGTCCTCCCTTAACCCAAACTATTGGTTACAGAGCATTAGGAATGATAAAGAATTTATATTTACATATTAATGGGGACACATTGTGGGTCCTCCCTTAACCCAAACTATTGGTTACAGAGCATTAGGAATGATAAAGAATTAGTATTTACATATTAATGGGGACACATTGTGGGTCCTCCCTTAACCCAAACTATTGGTTACAGAGCATTAGGAATGATAAAGAATTAGTATTTATATTACATTCTCATTTTAACATACAATAAAATATATAATGATGTGTAACAAAAAGCTACCGTAATAAAATCTCAAAAAGTCTAAAAATTTGGTTTCCTGGAAAATAATTACAAATTCGTTTTTATGTGAATATACTATAAAAAGAGTACAAGAAAATCTCAAACATTTAAGTGTTAATACATCTGAAATAACAAAGACTAAAGGGCAAATAATTAGTAACATCATTTTGACTAAGTTAAAGGTTAATTTGAAATTTGTAATGGTTTTCATCATTCAGTTAATCAAAAAATAATCAATGTTAATCTTGCAGGAAGCTATGAATGTGCGATTTGATTCACTGAAGTCAGCCTGTTCTCAAACTACAACAGCATTGATGTGCTTGCTAATACTGCTGTTAATGATACACACAAGGCCAGAAGCCAACGGGCAAAATACCTGAATCTCAAACCAAATACATGCATACATATAATATCTCCAAAAGGAATCATTGCCATTATGGAACAGCTGTCATATTACAACCTATGTATTTAGTTATTTAGCTTTTCATACTTTCATATTTCTTATGTTCATTGCTTTAATTTGGTCCAGATTACCGATATAATACCAAAAGCATAGAAAACTTAGGGAGATTGCATCGATGAGCAATGGCAGCTTTTTTTGGTGTTGTGTGAGCAGGTAAATTTTTTTTTCAGTGGGTTCAAATTGTTAAAAGAACAGGTTCTGGATAGGCTGGTGGATTAAGCCACTTATTATTTTCAAGGTCCTGTAAGCAATTAACTGCAGCTGTACTTCAATAATTGTTCGTTTATCGTCACACAATCGATACTGCATGAAACATTTATCTCTTCTATCTCTCTATCTGAGTGACACCCCAAAATTAAAAACTCCCAGCTGAGATAAAAAATCTTCCAACTACTAACGAATTATTTGGTTGTATTAGTCTAAGCCCTTAATTTGCTACATAAAACTTGGTATTGCCAGGAACAATAATTTTTTAACCTGGATGATAAAGAAATAATGAACAATCGATCAATCAGACGGACGCCGGTAACCTCCAGGAACTGTTGGACAGTAATGTTTTAATCAGAAGCACCACTTATTCACTTAAGGGAAAATAGAGGGACATTCCTTTCACGAATTCGTTCTGCTGTAGAATTCCATGTCAAAACCTGTAGGGCTTATTTCAGATTGTTATTCAAATTATCTGTTTGTACTTCTCTATAAATCTTTATCTTTAACCACTTGCTATTATAGTTTCTGCAAGGTATTCTGAAAAGTCCTCAAAGAAGACACATGACGCTGGTAAGAAAAATTCAATATTCTATTCTTTATACCTATTCTCTCTAATAAGTAAAACTAACCACAAAGTCGTTTTCTAATGGGCTTGCAGAGGGACAACTTCAAACTGATGATTGATAAAAACTCTGACAAGAAAGATGACAATGATATAAACAAGGACACCACAATAACACCTCTTATTCTGTGAAAGAACAATTACACCTTTCATTCTGTGAAGTAGCATTCTTTAGCTTTTACATCTGTTACAGAGTGGCTTTAGAACATTTTCCTTTTATTTATCATCTGTTGTCTTCTATTATTTTCTATTGTTTTTATCATTTTGATATTCTTTGCGAGTCTGGTGACTAAGTTTAGGATGCGAATTTGATAAACGTTATAATTTTTAACTTATATTTCAGTGTATTGGCATGCACTATCTGCTTGAATAGATGCTCATGAGGTAAGTACTGTTGTAACTAAATTTGCATTCATGCTTTGGGACACGAACTGATGTGTTACAACTAAGTTTTTATTCATGCTTGGGGACACGAACTGATGTTATCAGGATTACATGGATGATGACAAGGTCACATGGATAAACGTGTTGGATCACATTGATAAACCTTGTCAATACTGAATGTATGTATCAGAGCTAACATCAGCAAACACAATGAGGTATTCGGACCTATACTAAATGGACTACTGAATGAACGCTGTTTTATAATTAGTGCTGATGTCAGCCTACACTTTGTATATATAACAGGCCAATGCGAAGTGAAATACAACCAACAGTATTTTCGGGAACTGAAAGTGAAGATATCGATGACTGGATAGAAAAATTCGATAGATGTGCCACACAACCTATAGGATGGAGAAAAAGTCGTTGCAGCCCTTCCATTGTATCTATCAAAAGGAGCTCTGATCTTGTATAATACGTTCCCACAAGCGACCAGAAACAACGATGTGTTGCTGAAACAAGCATTAAGAGAATACTTTAACAGTCCTTAAAGGAGAATTAACGTCTGGAACAAGAAATACTATTTCATTTATCAAAAATCATTTAAAATCCTAAATAAGCCTAAAATCAAGGTTTTAAAAAGTCACGTGACATAGTACATCGTGATGTCAGTATAGCGGATACGATTTTCTTCACGCTTAAAGTCAAGTGCAGTTTATATGTGTTTATCATTAAGTCAACAACATTTTCAGACGATGAAAGCTATGAAAGTAACTCAAATGAACTCAACTCAAGCAAGACAGAAAATTAACATTGGTGTAAATGCCAGCAC
>JAYJMG010031886.1:0-10345 GCA_036873935.1 Stomotoca atra
AACATGCTTCAAAGTCCTTAGAAAATAATTGTAGGATTACACTATGTGCACCAAATGAAGCATCTTTCAAGATGGCATCTTAAGCAGTGATGATAGCGATGGAGGTGACAAAAATACATTTATATGACAAAGAATGAAGAAAAAAAGCTCAGGATTATTTTAAATTTTTTGTTGTTTTAACTCATTTTGTGGTAATAGTATTCCTTTATTGACTGAAAATTTTCCTTAATTTCTTTGTTATTAAAAGTCAACATTTCTCTCTTTCTTTTCTTCTTCTCAATTTTTCTTCCAAGTATAAAGTCCACTCGAATATAAGTCCACTAAATAAACCTTACGAAAAATAGAAGTCCTGGGCTCAATTTCAGAAGTTTACAGTATTATTGTCTAGCAAACAGAAGTAACATTATTTAATCAAACCCAAATAGATGGACCAACATCAATAGTGCACTCTTTATAACAAATTAGAAAACAATGCATCCAGTTTGTAAATACATAGAAAAACACAAGTATATCTACGATAAACATGGGATGAAAAATCTGCAACTTAACACAATCCAATCATATACGATGAGCTTTGTTTAGTTCATAAGTTTTTTCAACTGACAAACAAAGAACGCAAGCTCAACTATCGCAATACCTGTGGCTGTTAAAACCTAATGCACACTAGACACTTGCTTCATTAACTCCATGCAACCTATATCAAACAGTCAATTTTTCAATGGCCCTTTAATCGACAGATATCTTAAACTATTTTGACTAACTCATGGGAAACATACTTTCTTACCATATAAATCCTTTGTAGCTGTAACATGGCATGATCCAATTATATATCAAAATAATAATGGTGACATGAAAATCAAAGGAAATTGGCAAAGCAATTAGTTTATGGAACATAAAAGACAAGAGGCAAGGGGAATGCCAAAGTCTAAATGATTGGGGTTTCCAAAAATGAAAAGACATATGGCATAAAATATTTACCGAATTCATAGCAAAGTTAAACTTTAAATACATGAATAATAAGTTAAGCCATAAAAAGGTATCACAAAATCTTTAAAATAGAAAAATATATCCAATCATCCCATATACACATTCATTTTATCAAAATGTTGCATTACAAATATTTGTATCAATCTTAAAAATTTATTGTTTCCATTAAAAGTATTTTACTTTCAACAATATCTTTCAGCCACTTTTCACAAAAATTGGATACGCCAACTCTAAATAGAAAATCAATAAATGCCAGCAAAATCATAAATCTATCAGTCAACAGCTTCATTGGAAAGTAAATGCAGAAAAAGACGGATCATGTATTTCGCATTTCATTCAAGAGAAAATCGCAACAGCAATAAATGCCAACAAGCAACTTTTCCTGGTAAACTTACAAAGAGTAAAAAAAATGAGTGCCAAATGAATAGTTAATTCATTTTAATGATGTTTGTAACTGAGTCAGGCTTCGAAGTGATTCGAAACATAATCGAGAATTTATTGATTTAATTTTAAGTCAAAAATTTTAATTTGATTTTTTTTTATTCAATTTCAGCACCGTTCAGTTTGAGTGAGATAGAAAAAATGTCTGGTTTCCACTTTCCACCTGTTGGATTAAAGTTTCCAAACACAGTTTTGTGAAATCTGAATTCCTTCCAAGAATTATTCAAAATAGTAGTCACATTAGTTATTGTATTACTCTATTGAAGAATTTCTATTTATGGTTACACATGGGCATGAGAATCGACATCAATATCGACATGACATTAGCGGAGATAAAGGATGAGATAAAACAAAAGCTTAATACTGGTGCTTGCATACATTGTGCAAAATCACGCTCATGCATTTAGAAATCTTAAAAAATTTAACTAAGTTCAACTAAAGTTTTTTTTTCTCAAGGAATAATACTCTTTGATCAAATAAGTTTCAGGTCTGCTTTGAATTTTCAAATTGTTTAAACACTTGGAAATAATTTTGAGCAAAGTAAAATGAATTTAATTCCATGTTAAACTTACCTATGAACAAGCTTGCTTGCTTCGAAAGTGTAGTAAATATTACACAGAAAATTCTACGTGAAGAAAAGACAATATGGATAAGGTGGTGGTGGAGATATCCAAATAAGGTCAAACAATGCACAGGAAGTTATATAACCAATTCACTTCACGATATTTGATGCACAAGAATATATGACATCACATTGTACTATTGAAAATTCATGCAATATTACAAATCTTGGAAATGATTCTTCCTCAATGATCAATTGTGTGTAACACTTAAACAATAAGATAAAAACTTAAGTTAAAGTATAAAAGCACTTAGTACATACAATGGGCTTTATTGTGCTTGCTTCAATTGTGAAATACACTGATGCTGTGGCTCTGGGCACAGGTTTCCGTCTCGTTGGTATGCTCCATTGAACTTTGTAGCGATACCTCCGACTGTATCGCATTACATCCTCACAAAGAAATTCAGTGTGATGTAGCCAATTGTTCGCTCTTTTCCATGTCTGAAAAGTGGAGAAGATTTAAGCCAAAAAAGCAGAAATTCAATTTCATTATTATACAACATTGTTACATTGTGTTATGATGTCTTATGCTCTAAGACTTAACAGCAGAATTTTCAATAAAGAAAGAAAATAGCCAAAAAAATCCATTGAATTAGACAATTTGTATTTACTTAAAATGTAGCAATTGATGACTAAGATGGAACTACCGAAATCCACAAACTTCTCTTATGAATTTCAATATTTCCTCTAACTCAACTGTTTTGCAGGCACTGCTATCCAAATCATTCAACACATAATACAGTCTGTTAGCATATATATGCATTTCTGTGGTGACTCTGAGTGTCAAAAACTTTTCAGCTGACTATAGGACATCTTTAAGATTTACAAAATGAACAAGTTTTTGCAGGACATAAAAGGCCTATATCTACATAATGCCAATATGCTGAGAGAATACTTATTCATGCCAAAGAATTAAAGATTGTACATTATCTTTTTACGGGATTGGTAAGTCATTAAATGTGTATGGGATGGAAATAAATTTGTACTAGTGGACTTTGAAAGGAAGTGTGTGAAGTACTTGAAACATTGTCACCAGTAATATAAGGCTTGTGGAGCCGGGTGCAAGGACCCTATGTTCACAAGCAAAAAAAAGTTCTGCACCTATCCACTGGTCATCAAAGTTTTATGTGATGTCGGAGATTAACCAATATAGAGAAAAAATTTAAGTTCTCAAAATCAAAAAGTATTCCATTGAAAATGATGTATAGGATCGTTTAGTCTTGATGAGTGGTTACAGAGATATCACATGTTCTAAATTTGACTCCCTGATTCAGACTTCATCAAGTTTGCACGGCCTTAAATAATTTCGTGCATTTTCTAACACTGCTTGTCGTCAACTTTTAAAAGTGTACCATAATGGCTGCCAAAATTTCAAGCCCTTAGTAGGAAATATTTACGCACACATTAATGTCAAATATGCTCCGCTGCGCGAAGCTCCGCAAAAACATTTTGTCTTTAACAACCTTGACTGAAGCAATGTCTTCAAGAATGCAGTACTATTGCAACTTACTTGTATGTATTCTTCAATTCTTTTTTTACCATTTTCAATGGACAATAGCTCGATTGTCAACCAATCACCTTTAGGTGGCTCTGATTGGTCAGAAAAAACTTTCGATGAGTTTTCAATTGCACGATCAACAAGTATATGGGCTTCTTTTGCACATTGATCCAACAGTTGTACTCGATTAATGTTGTTTAATGATTTGTTCTTGACATTTTCAATAATAGCTGAGCTTTGTTCCTTAATTTCATTGGCGTTCTCCATTTTAGAATTTCACCATTATGTTGTTACGTTGTTCATTTTTTATACACTAAAAAAGAGAAGAGTTAATTAGAAATACCAAATCTGCTTATGTCATAAACGTTCTTGCTAAAATAAAGGACATTGTCTTATAATAAGTGAGTTTTTTGTCTTAGTCTTCCTTATTAAATTGATACGATCTAAATACGATTTTGATACGATCTAAGTCATTCATAGATATCATCTTATTAAACGAAACATCAAGTTTTAAAAAGAAAAATCTAAAACAAACAATATACAATATTGTATTGTATTCCTGACAGAAATTGTGCTAAGCATTTCGAATCTTATTCTTTGGGTGTTTTAAACCAGCTTGACCACTAAGAGATGTTTTTCATTTAATTCAAGGAAATATTGTTATATTTGATCTGAAAAAAGCCAAGAAGATTCAGAGTTTAAAGCTTTGAACATAGCCAAACTTGCAATCACCCATCAACTTGAACTTGAACTTGAAAGGTGAATTAAGAAAAGAAAAATACAGACCAGCATCATGTATGGCAAATCTTAAATCAGATGAGAAGAAATACAAGACAAGCAACCTTTGATTTCTTCTTTGTATTCCGAATTGGTCTTATTATAGAAAATGGGAGCAGCTTTGAGGAAAGGAAAAAGAACAAGAATAAAAGACATAGGTCAGATAGGTTGAAAAAAAAAAATTTGCAATGAAATTATCTTAAAATGAATAGTGGCGGATAGTGGGTTAATAAGAAAGGCTATTCCTTCAGCTTTCTGACACAAGGAAAGATGGCGCTGGCAAATCATTTGACTAGGGCAGTTGAACGCAAAATAAGCATTTGCCAGATGTTCGCCTCAGAACATCTTGGCTTTCAACCAGATGCTTATTTTTGTTTATAATCTAGCATTATTACTAGCACAACAGAACATTAAACCAATACAATTTGAAACAGACTGATATTTCATTAATATCCGGATCTCTGAATCGTATTGCAATAACCGCTGAGCTTGAGATCAAACAGGCAGTCAAAACAAGCACTTGGAACAGGAATCTCTCAGACATAAAAAGCAAATAGTTTCAACCAATTTCTCATTCTCAGAAATTCTTTTTTTATTCTATTATGTAAAAAAAACTACATTACAGCAATAACCTGCTTGCTAATATCAGTTTTACATTAGTTGTTTAAACTGACAAATGGCAAACCTGAATAGACAAGTGAACAAATCAATATTTTTCTTGTTAATGTGGGTAAAAGATAGTACAAATTTCCATTTGTTTATTCAATAACCTGCAGTTATCCACTTTGCTTAACCATTTTTACATTCCTATTATCATGCATCCAATCAAGTTGTTAATTTCAAATAGCAACTTAAACACCAAGCAAGAATCAGTTATTTCACTTGTTCCATTACTGAATTCACTTGAGAGTCTTCTTTACAAGTCAGATTTTAATTGGTCAAAAGTTCAAAAGTTCCCGCAACAAAGTTATCTTACGTGGATTAATTTTTGCTTGGATTTTTATTTTCGCAAATGCAGACCTTGAAAGATTGCGTGTGGATTAATTTTCACGAATGACCATACCCAATGAATTATGCACAAATTTATTTTTCGCGAGAAGGGATTTTAAGAAATATTTTTCTCTTGAGAAAAGAAATAGAAAACCTTACTTTTGATCAAAAGCATTTTTAAGTTTTCAAAAAAAATTTAGTTCACAATATTTGCATTTCTGAAATAACGTCAAAAGCATAATGTCCAATCACCAACGTTTGGCTAAAGAGGTGATAATTCTGAGATCCCAGGGAAACAAGGGTCAAAATTTGGATAATTTTCTACTTTTTCAATCTCCCAATACGAATTTCAAGCGTCACTGATGAATTTTAAATGGAATTTCGTAAGGATTAATTTTGCAAAATGGTCACTTCTCAAAAATTCTGCTTGGATTAATTTTTCGTGAAAAGCCAACAAAAACATATCCACACAGAAATACATCAAGGTACCAATCACGTAAGACTTGGAAGGTTCAGAAGGCTTGGCAGGCTCGGAAATGGAAGCTACTTCGGATTTGCCACATGAATTTACCAGTTAGAGCAACTATAATATAGTAAAAAAAGCACTAACATTTTAAACATTAAATAGCATTGTTCTCTTTTTTGTACAAATTATGAAATTACTGTCTATTTCTAATCAATTTATATATCTTAACCACTGAATAATTTCAGTGAAAACTTTATGTATAATATGTATATGTCATAGATAAAAAGCACACAAGCCAAATTCATAAATTACAAAAACTACATTAAATTACATTTCATTGTAAAAAAAAAGAAAACGGTTTTTGAAGATCTGAATGAAATAAAAGCTCCAAGTTGTCTGATGCAAAAATGCAGAATGATCATAGCTCTTGAATAAGCATTCAAAAACCTAACTGATATAGTTTCTTCAATAGTGTCTAAGTATGAAAAATTGAATCCACAACAAAAGTTTTTAGGCATGGAGCTCACTATGGCCTTAAATTTTATGTCCTGAACATCCTCCAGTTCCCTTCGTTTTTGCTTGCCACATAATAACACTGTTAGCTAGGTTTTTGTTCATAAAATAGAATATATGCAGCAGCAGATACCACTTTCGACACTTCAATCTCATTTACTCTAAAGAGAAAAATAATGTAAATAAAAGCTGATCTTAATTGCCATCAAAGAATGGTTATGAAAACTATCAATATAATATAGTCAGTTCCACCGCATTGTTAAAAGTTTTACCAAGATGGCTGAAAACCTCAATAATTGTTTACAGCCATTTTGATTCTCTAGCTTTAACTTGAGCTTCAACCATATCACTGAGTGTACCATGGAAAATTATGTAAAGATAATATAAAATTAAAACTACAGCATCATGGTATAGTCAAGCCAGTTCCCTTGTTCTATTGATGAAAATGGTATCAGCATTTTAATCAAGCAGTATAGTGTTTTATGATGACTATGTATCTCAGCATGGCCATGGAAATACAACCACTGATTACGTAAACAGGTAATTTTTTGCTAGTTTTCTGGTCATTTACAAATCATACTGGTTGACTGTGCAAATAATAATAATGTGCGTCACAAAAAACAGTAAATTACCTTGAATCATTGTACACATGCCATTTGTTAGTGTCAGGATGTTTGCAATATGCGGTGTAATGGCCGCCATAGGTTCCACCCATGTGATTTACAACTCCACGTAAACTGTATTTACCGCCTCTGACGTTTTCTATAAAGAACAAGCAATGACACTAGCAGAGATTAACTTTTTCCCAAACAAATTACACTGATGTAAAGAAGCAAATAAAAACATTTTTAATATGGCTTCCACATACCATACAACAACATAAGCTTAGAAAGATATTGAACTAAAAGTTGCTGAGCATTAACTACCCATTGAAAAAGCAGACAAAGGAGGTTAGCAATGTCTGCATTATAGCTTACTTCACTATCAGTTACATAAAAAATAACTGACAGGCTTTGTTGCCACATCCGACCAACTTGACAACAGTAGAAACTCAATTTTTGACTGCATAAGGATGAATGTCGTACCTGGAGTATCAGCAGCAAATCGTTGTAGGACCAAATCAAGTGGGAAGTTTATTTTCAAATCAAGTTTCGATCTGTATCCAAAACTTGAAAATCTTTTTAAATCTGCAGCAAGTTAATGAAAAATGAAAGTACTTCAGGAAATCTTATACTAGAAAAATTTGCATTGTTTAAAAACAGACATCAAGAAAAGAAACATAGATGTTTATAGAGCGTTTTCTTTAAGAAACTTATTTCACTCAAACAGACTTCAAAAAATGAGCAACAAATAACATTGGGTAGAGAACTCATGTTAACCCTTAATCCAGACCACTTTATTTTGTGAATTTTGTAACAACCGGCCATATTTTAATACCCAAATTCCTAGTACCTTCCTTATATCAATGTAGCATTCAATATAATTAAGTTTCAAAATTTAAAAAAAAAATTAGATTTTTGACCTAGACACTTGGTCAAAGGCATATTATACCCCACCTCACTAATGAAGGGTGAAAACAACATCCTGTTCGTTACAAATTATCATACTTGGTTAAAACCTTTATTAAATTATTTTTTGGAAGTTTACAAACAAGCAGAAAAAAGTCAAAAGGGATTGCCATTCACATTTGTACAGAGAATTGAAAAGATACGTAGAACTAATACACTTGGAAATTTTTCGATTAAAAATCTCTTCGTGCATTTTTGGCGTTTCTTGCACTTTTCACATGTCTAAATCAAAAGATATAAACAATGCTATTACAACAAAACCCAAAAACAAAAGCTGGTAATTATATCAATCCATGAATCAAATAAATTTATCAATGTGTTTTACATGAAAGTGTTGTCTCCATGTAGGGGGCACATTGAACCAAGACCAATATGGTAGTTAAATTTACACCCTATTCTGAGTGAAAGATTTCTGAAGTGTTTTTTATGTTGTATTATTATTAAAAACAATGTTTACCATTGTGTTGCCTGAAATTCAAATATGGTATGTAAAAGCAACAAACATGGCATAAACTATTACAACTCATACAGCTCAGACAAAAACTTTATGTACCGGTTTTTCATCACCGCCCAGCACTTCCTCTTTAGTGAATTCTTCAAAGCACTGATGCACATCGATACCAATCCTAGATTGCTATATTCGAAAAAAGAACATTTTAATATTAACATCATTACCGTATCAGAGAATTTCTCCATAAGAATTTGCATTGTGTCAATGTTGTACTCTCATTTTCCAACAATTCATACTTACAGGAATGGGTAACGACAGATCCCAGAATGGGTCGTAGGTAACAGATTCATATTTGCAGATGGTGCAAATCAATATGCTCTTCAACTGACCAACAAATAAGTCTATGCAAGCATAAATAAGAAAAGAAATCAGTAAACATGGATTTATAAAAGCAATAAAAGATGTTCTTCCCATAACAATTTTCTTGTCACAAAACCAATGCATTGGATTGACCACAAATTAACTTAAAAAAGAAGTAACGAAAAAAAATCCATTAATTTGAGTTAAACAGATCTATTTCGATATAACTAACAGTTTTCCCTTAAAAAGTCCATACATTGGTGATTTTTGGTCAAGACATAGATGTAAATATTTTATCAGTTTTACTACATCAATGTTTATTGACAAATTTCATTAGCGTGTTGTTACTTATTTTCACAGAGTCATGCTCATTGTGATGTATAGTTTGGAAACAAAAACAAATGTTTCATTTGGTCAAATTTTTGTGTGAAGAAACAAAATCAAGAAAATGGAATAGAGAGAATTGTGTTAGACAAATCTTAAAAATAAAACTATTTTTCAATTTAAAGTTCTCAAACTAGGTTGCACTTGTTCTTGTTTCTTATTATGTCTGTGCCCTTTTGCAAGATCCCAATTCTTTTTGCATCAATATGTCACAAGATGTGAAAATAAACAAACAGGGTACTTTAATTTATGGCGACAAACATGAGAGAACTTAAATCTCAAATATCCCTTCAGATACTAATGAACAAAACAAGCTCAAGTTGTTGTATCATTAGTTCTCCTTTAAATTCAAGATAAGAAGCTTAGCAATGCTACACAACAACATTTCCATTGGATGAGTTCTAGGAGAGTATGTTTGCATAGTAAAATAGGTTCTTAAATTAACCAAGCTTCACAGAATATTAAAATCACCCTTCATAACATCTGACCTTGCACAGCACTGTTTTCTTTTGCTACATATCTTCGCCACGACAACTTAGACTTTTCAGCATCACTGAAAGAAATAGAACGTTGATAAAATTCTAAACAATACAATTCATCAGTCACTGATGCCAAAAGTTGAAATAATAACTGCCACGAGCCTGTCAGAAAACTTGTGA
This sequence comes from Stomotoca atra, assembly GCA_036873935.1. Lineage (NCBI taxonomy): Eukaryota > Metazoa > Cnidaria > Hydrozoa > Anthoathecata > Pandeidae > Stomotoca > Stomotoca atra. The sequence continues at coordinate 9,717 of JAYJMG010031886.1, forward strand.
TTCATATTTATCTTTCCTCTCGTCAAATTTTGCAATCTAGTTCTTCCAAGTTTGTAAGTAAAATATATAAGTTGCTGACATGGAACATCAATTTTGTATTATCATATCAAGGCAACAGCATTTCTCACTGAAGAACTCATTTCAAAGAACCTTTTAAAAGAATTTTTTTTTCTCTGACGATAATCAAAAAAGGGTTGCGGCAAACAAACAATTACTATCATGTCATTTCTAAGAAAGAGACAACTACATCCTTCTTCTCCCTCCTGAAACACAGACACATCTATACAGAGAGAACGGATACATAATTATACATATCTATATATTAATTGCCGTGTGTCACTGCTATTTGGCCATGCCTTTTGTATAGACAACAGATAAAACTGAGACGATTTACAAGGTTTTCATAGGTTGTTTTTTTGACGTTGTGTTGATATTTCCGCCTCACACTGCATTGCATGAAGAAACGGTACTTCAAAACTAAAGAAATCACGAAAGAGAGCATAGCCTTTTTGCTTCTTTATTTGCTTTGAGAGAAAAGAAATGAAGAAAACGAAGTAGAGAAAAGAAAACCAAAGCAGCATAGTAGAAGCCAAGAAAGAGAAGTGTAGCTGCAAGAAAGGTTGAAGTGA
>JAYJMG010032217.1:0-17710 GCA_036873935.1 Stomotoca atra
TCATTGTTCTACTATGTACCCTTCACTGTTCTATAATCTGCCCTTTCACTGTTCTACAATGCACCCCTCACTGTTCTACAATGCACCCTTCACTGTTCTAGAATTCTCCCTTTCACTGTCCTACAATATACCCTTTACTGTTCTACAATGCACCCTTTCACTGTTTTACAATGCACCCTTTCACTGTTCTACAATGCATCCTGCACTGTTCTAGAATCCGCCCTTTCATTGTTCTACTATGCACCCTTCACTGTTCTAGAATCCGCCCTTTCACTGTCTAACAATACACCCCTAACTGTTCTAGAATCCATTTTTCCATCCAATTTTAATGGGATCACCTGAGGATGAAGTTCACCCTCCAGCTAAGATTAAGGCCATTCCCGGTCCCTGACCAGAGAAAATAGAGAACTCCTTTTTAAGGTATCGATGGTTGGAAAAATGCAAATGGAGCACCGGATGTGCGAGGTTTCAGAAGCGCAGTAGTTACTGCTGTCATAGTTCAAGGCTTCAAACTCTGGTAATCCGAAATATTAACAATACTTTACTTCAAGTATCATTTCTACGCCACGTTGTTGATGCAAACTATGCATCTTTTTTCTTGAAAATGTTCATCTAGAACAATTTGGGAATGCTGATTTCGTAATCGGGGAACACGTTTTTTGAATGTTGACCTTGAGATTAAGAACAGTTTTAGATAGGTCAACTATCAGCATAAATCCTTCCACACGCACGGGTAGCTTTTTTATAATCTATAATAGCAATAGGAAGGTCAGGAAGCCGTTGCGTCTTTGCAACCGCTGCTGTTCGTCTATGCAACGATTTGCTATCATGGAGACAAAGAGTGTGATGGAACGATGTGGTTTACAGCGCTCCGATGCTTTATTTTATTCGAATTGTATTACAGAGGGTGTTTAGGTTTAACTGACAGTTTGACACCATCCAAAAACGACGTTCAACTTCGTCAAAGAGTGGACCCGCCAAATTTTCCGTCCACAGCCCCGAATCACCCCTAGCGCCGAACGTCCCAATAATTAATAGAGCCAAGCATATTCATACGTCAGCATACGTCACATAAGTATAACAGCATACGCCTTCTGACAAATTTGTATCAATTTTCCTATAGTAGAACCGAAGTTACTAATGTTTTTGTGTTTGTGACGTCATAAAATCCGGGGGTAAAACTCACATTTTCGTTTATTTTGCAAAATTGGCGAAAAATTTCAGTTTGGTACAGCTTTTTCCATTATTACCACGTTATTAGCGAAATATTCACGCAAAACTTACTTTCAAATTCGTAGTGCTAATGCCCGCGGAAGACATCGACCTATTCACGACGTGCCATAACTCACCTGAGTTGCTTATATTTATTTAAGAAGGAAATATTTCAACACAGTTTTAACATAAAGCGCATGCGCCCGTTTTAAAAACAATGGATACACAAACATTCTTCAAAAGCTGGCATTGAAAAACTTCATAGCAAGTTTCACAGGCGTTATGTTGACGAATGTTTACATTGCCTTGATGTTCCAAACTTTAAATTAGATCGCTACGAGACTGGGCCAATTAGAATATCAAGCGCAATCCGTACGATTAACTCATCGCCGTAAATATTTTATAACTCACCAAATCACCAACTTACTCAACTCACGACTCGAAAAGTTTCCTAACTCCTCAGCTATATTCAGCATGTCTTTTATGTTCTATATGATATTTTTATGTTCAACCTTTGGTCCCATACGGGTTAAAGGCATTTATTTGATATATTCGTCTTCATAAACGCGTGCGAAAGTGATGCGCTGTTGCAAAATGCGAATATGTGAAGCATTCTCACCGGGGCGAATATTTTTATTCGTATTCGAATAGTACGTGCGAAAAGATTAATCGTGTCAATGGGAACCAAGCTTAATAGAAGGATACAAGTTACAAGACAGAAGTTCATGGTTGAACAAGAAAATGTCGTTGCAAGATAGATCTAGTTCTCTCTTTTCTTTGTTTTTTCTTTGTTTTTTTCTTTTTCTTTGCAAATTCTATTGAGATAAACGTCCCTTCAAACGAGATCTGCAAAATAACTGAATTGATTCAGATATTTTTTTCCCTTCCTCCCCACACCCCCTACACTAAAGCTGAGGTTGCGTGCACGCCTCCATTTTGTGGAAAAATCAAGACTCATCATTGATTTAGGGAGGCGAGGGTGAATAAAAGTTTATTTTCACGCATAAAGTCCCATTCTACTTCGTTTTCTTCCTCTTCTTCCACTGCAATCAGTCCCTTCCCTTGTAAATAATAAATAACCTCAATTTTTTCTGGTGACTTTCATCCCTAAAAAGGAGAATTCAATTTATTTCAGCCACGATGGACTGTTATTGTCTTATTGGCTAGCGCTAATCTGTTCTAGTGAGAAGGCGCTGGGATCGAGGTTGACTTTTTCCTAGACCTATTATATATTGTGATTGAATTCATGTTAATTATGAGGTTTTTAACATTGACTAAATTTAGAAGTGACATAAATTATTTCCTGGATGAAATTTTGTGGCAAAATGAAATTCGATAGTTGACATCGTTTTTATATCTATCGCGTTATGTTGTTGGTTCATGAAGCAATTTGGAGGTACTGATTTCCTGTATCATTTTTCAACTTTCCACTCAAATACAGGAATTTTTTGTCTTCTCCGTTACGCGATTGTTAAAACGCAAAGCGTTTCTTGTTTCTTTTGTACGGGGTAAAAATATATGCTAAAACTGTATTTTACGAATTAGGGATTTTAAGGGACTTCTTCGACAATTATGTTTCTTAATTTTTAATTAGAATCTTTTTCTTTTCGTATTTTCAAGTATCTATGCTAACACAACAAAAAAACAATTCATGATCTTAAATTTTCGCTAAATCTGTCATAAAAAATTTTATGCTCCCCTTTTGGATCCCCTCATAAGATTCCTTTGTCTACTGACGCAGAGAAGAAGACGGTGCTAGCGCTAGTCAGGTGAATCGAAAAGTGGAAGTGGTCTACTGACTTGTTACTGTGTTTGCTGTTACTCATGGCTTGTTAGTTTTTCAATTAGGTTCCAGACTCCTGTTTTTTGCCCAAATCTCGAAAAAAGAACCCCGGATTTGAGCTCTACATCCTCGAATTGTTTTTTGGCCGATATATATGCCGCACCCCTAGTTTTTGACCAATTTTAAAAAAATAACTCCCGGATTTGACGTCAACACATCAGCACTGCACAAAATTTTCAAGAAAAACAGAGCATTTTCAAATTTTCGGCCAATTTGGGCCTATTATTACGTCATCAATAGGCATGGTCACATAAATTAACTCTATTATCACCGCCACGTGTGGCATAGCGAAGCTTCGTTGAACAGATATTAAGGATAAACTCACAGTACCAAATTTACCCAAACTGTGACGTGAAAATTTCAATATCGAAGGACTTCTGGAACAGATGCCACTTGTCAAGTTTGGTGGCATCGATGCTTTGCTAGAAAAAAACTGGCTAGCACCTCTCAGTATCAAATTGACCCAATTGATGACGGCACAAATGGGCGTGGTCCAAAAATTTTGGTCATAATGCAAAGGTCTGTAGCCATAGTTGCCACATGCGACCTGTTTTAATTTGTAACCTGATCTTGTTCAAAAATTATTAAGGTTCAAGATATATAAAGGTTTTCAGACTAGAACACTCTCAAACTCAGACTAAAATCACGCTATCTTTTCGAAATGACGAAGAAGGGAAAAAAAAGACCAAAATGAATGTCTTTCTGTAGAAATCCAAAAAAGATTTTTGTGGTTGTGGTTTGTGGTTGTGGTTCTTATGTTTTATCGTTGCTTTACAAGCATTTCGTATCTTCACGATTCTGTTGCAAAAATAAACAAACAAACAAACAAGGGGGAGCAACATAAATACTCTTTGCATGGATTACAGCTTTTTCTCTGTAAAAGTTTCTCGAAATACTATTCAAAGTAAATAAACATCATTTGACACTAAGTTAAGAAAACCAGACAAACAGAATATCTTTGAATGCATATGACAAAATCGTCTTTAATACGGTATATATTATAAAAGATTTCTTACGAAAGATGTTTTGCGTTTACTAGAGGAGAAAAACAGTTCGTTTTATCCACACGCTATCTGCTTTCTTGACAGTTAGAAATGTCGGAGTTACAGCCTCGTAGAAAATCTCTTTTTAAAAGACTGAGTGGTAGCCTTGGATCAAAGAAAAAATCTACCGAAGCAAGGCAGTTTGGGAAGCTACTCGTTCTCGGAGCAAGAAAAGTAGGAAAGACAGCGATTGTTAGAAAACTATGCATAAAGGGCTCTTCAGTCAACTATGAACCGACCACTGATGTATGTTTTTATGATATGAGCTCAGTTTTCCAAACAGAAGACGTAGATAGATGGTCTAAGAAAGAGACAAGAAGAAACACAGTCAGCGGAAAAGCAACACGGCGGAAAGTCAGCTCCGTCATCAAGATCGAGTCTGAAGCAACGCTAGCACCAGAGAAAGAAATCGACGTTGAACATGTTAAGCGCTTGAATTTAGAAATAGTAGATACACCTGGCAATATGAAGGAATCTATGCCAATTCAATACCAGGCTTTATTGTCTGAGGCTCACGCGTTTTTGTTAGTATACAAAAAGCACGATGATGACAGCATGAAATACGTGAAAGATGTGCTAAACGATCTTCAACGAGTAGGAGTTGATCAATCGATTCCCAGAATTGTTGTCTCTACAATGGAAATGGATGACTTGGAAGACGGATGTATTGATAAAAAAGAAAAGTTCAAAGATTTTAGCGTTACGCATTGTGAGCTAAAACTCAGTGCAGAAACGGACATGTCAAGATTTTTGTTGAGGTTATTCACAGCCCTCAATCTTCGTGATGATAAAGAATACGCTGAAGATAATGTGCCAGAAGACTTGCAGTTTGTGGAAGAAGGACGAAGGAGAGCCTTTAGTACAAAAGCTTTCTAGAACAACGTTACTTATTTCTTCGTAAATACAACTGAGGCTTTCGTTCGCAGGTAAACTAAAGAACTTTGTTGCTAGCTAACGCACTTTGATGCCAAATGATCATTATTTCGTCTAGGCAACAGGTCAAAAAAGCACACATAACGGGGGAATTTAACTGTGCGCTGTAGGTAGAAGAGGGGAAAGTTAAAGGGACAGCACTGGTAGATAATTTTTTTTTCTTTCTTTCATTTCTTTATTTTACCATTGGTAAACATACCAGACGGATATCTAAAAATGTAATTTAAATTTCAAATTTTACGTAACACAGTAGCCTGCTCAAAGACTCTTCAACATGCCCCCGTAGTGCTTGTGGCAACCTCGAACCCAGGGTCGTTTGTCTCTTTTTGCTATGAAGACGGCGTCTTCGTAGCAAAGAGACAAACGACCCTGGGTTCGAGGTTGGTGCTTGTGGTAAATTATTCCGGTAAATTATTCCTTGTAACACTTATAATCTCAGAAATTAGGGATGATGATGCATCGTGCATTGGTTTGTCGCATGTGTCGCTTATTGTAAATTCAAATTTTTTTTTTTTTTCAAGGTAAATATATTTTGTAAATATCATAAATATTTGATCAAACATTAATCTTAAATTTAGGCTAGAGTTTTTTTTCAGATGTTCCATTAGAGAACAGAAAAAACCGACGAAGTTCTTGCGATTTCCACAAAAGGAATTACCAAATATCCTGTCAGCCTTTTCTGATGACACGGCAAAAATAAGAAAGCTTCAATTTCTCTAATTTCTCATGTGTAATATTCTCGTGCAAACAAATTATCAATGTATGAAAATATCACCAACCGTTTTTACCAAATAACAAATTCTGATCGTAAATAATCTCCACAGTTTTCTCATTTCTCTTAAAAATGTTATTTAATGCATGCAATATCTTTCTCTCAACGTAACTACCATATTGAGTCGATGTAAAGCCATCACGAATTGACCTTGCTATGGATATAGTCACAACGTTTGATGACGTAATGACTGCTTGAAGCGTAGTATCTATAGTGGAGAGACTTGAGTCGATGAATGATTGATTTGGTGTAAGATATTCGGTCAAATTATGGTTGGGCATCACATTCCCATGACAAAGAATAAATTCTGGCCTTGAGTTCGTGTCCGATGTACTTGACGTCAAACAAAATTTTGCATTCACCAAGCAGGTCAATTCTTTATGAGTCAAACTCTTAAAAATATTTAAAAGAAAATTTACAAATTTAAAACACTTTTTAAAATTACAAGGAGAAGACCTTGCTAATTGAAGTAATTGTTTTTTCAAGCTTTTTTCGTTATGCGACATTCTATAATCCAAAAGTATCTGGAGCAGAACTTGGTTAGCTTGCTTCTCTTGATCGATATTACTCGGGCAAATAAGCCGACTGATGATGAAGTTAATTGAATCGATGACTTCGAACGAGTAGCCACAATTGAGCAGCCTCTTAAGCCTATTTTCAACGCCAAAATAATCCAAATCAATGTCTACTATGACCTGCGGTTTCGATGTAGAAGACGATCCTTTAACTAACTCTGATCTCAACATCTGTGGAAAATCTGCCACGAATGAATCGGTTCCTAGACTGCTAAATACAAACTCCTTTATCGTTCTGCATGATGTGATATCAATTAGTTTTATTCTTAATTGTTCCCTGATGAAGTAAAAACACTGATCAGTGCTTTCCCAACAAATGCAATATTTTTTCACCTCTTCCACAATCCCAATGTAACCGTGAAGCTGAAAAGAAGTCTGATTGGCTAGCCAAGTGGGTTTTATCCATACCACGTGATTAATCTGCCCAATCAATATGCAAGAAATAATGAATACATCATTCGATTGCATTAAACCTAGTTGCCAGTTTGCTTGATGGAAAGTAGATATTTGTTCTGATTTACTCGCAGATGACATCTTGAATAACTTATAAGTGTATTCTGGAGCTGCCAAGTCTGAATGGGCGTCGAAATGTACCTTGAGAAATTAAAAATTTAAACCAGTTAAAAATGATTGATCGATCCGATCTGTAAAAAGAACCCCAAAAACTGGTCATTAACCCTTCTTCCAGTGAGCTATGCCACTTGATAATGCTGCAAGTAACACAAAGTACCACCATAGCCATTCAGAGAGTGTCAAATTTTGGAAATATCGTCATTCATTCCACATGGTTAAGCAAAAATATCCTTTTCCTGAAAAAAGTATTTTAATTAGGCTTTTCGCCGGCCAAAACTATAAAATCAGAAGGTCGCTGTCGACAGGTTAATAATAAAATCAGCTCCCGTATACAAATCATGATCAAAGGACGTCCCCACATCATTGCGGTAAAGGGGTCCAATGGAATCATGGGGCTCTCAGCAGAGTTCAGTAGCATAGCATGAAATAAATATCGTAGAATAAAATAAAGCAAATTGACACTTCGAAAAGAAGTGAAACTTACAAGCGTGAACTGACTCTGATAATCATATTCTCGAAACATTTTCATCCAGTACGGTACCACTAAAAAGTAAAAGCTTTTCCTTTATTCCTGCAATGAAAAAAGGTAATGCTCAAACCACACTCCACCCCAGTGCTTCTTGTCTCTTTTTGACTACTATCAAAACCATCGAGAAGACATAGAGCACAGGGATAGAGTCTAAACAGAAACTTTCGAAAAGATCAGTTGAGCGTGATTTCTTGTGAAATGCTTGATAAAAAGTTTATACGCACCTGAAAAGATTTTCTTTCAAAGAAGAAGGTAGTTAGGCAAAGAAGGGTCCAGAGACCAAATAATCGTAAAAGCACGGCACGGAAAATGGCACAAATCAAATCATGCAAAAAAGTTTTGGAAATAAACTTCTCGATTAGCGACCGATGATCCCTGCTTACTTTTCTTATACTGCAGTATGGCGATACGCTGTCTCAAGCAAAGCTGAGTAATCATTGACAGTATCTGCATGGAAATAAATGCATAGACTTTGTTTCTGAGACAAGATAACACGATATCTAACCCATGCTTTGGTGTTAAAGTAAAACCTCTTTATAGCGGACACTCTAGCCTATAGAAAAAGTGTCCGCCGCCTATCAGGAAGTTTTAAGCATGGGGCGCAAATATAGATATACAGGGACATAGATTAATTACAGTGTAGATACAGCCTATATTTTGTATTCAATGGTAGAAGGGAAAAATTATGACAGCAAAGGAGCATTCAAGGTTGACAATTGTCTGAAATGTAAAAAATCACTATGTCTTATTTTTTGTTGTTGTCTGCGATATACAACCACGATGCGGAGCCTTTCCACAGCAGACACCTTCCTGAACCCAGCAGGCACATCATGGTCAAACGACGTTGAAACAACGTCAGTGACGTTGATACAACGCTGTTTCAACGTCGTTTGACCATGGTGTGCCCGCTGAGGTGTCAAATACAGCGAGCGTTATAGAAAGGTTCCATTGTATTTTGTTTTCATTGTTTGTTATGTGGCGAGTAGTTTGTTCAGTAGCTACATTGAAGATTTTCTCAGATTTGTCACTGATTGTCCTAAAAAAGGAAACAGAGGTGAGTGAATTCGTCTTCATTGTTTAGTTTCGTTGACGCTGAAGGATTGGGAAGGAAAATATTACTATGATTATTTTTTGACATACAAAAAAAGTTTACAAAGGAATTCCCAGGATGCCTAACGCGCAGAGAGATCATGAGTTTACGCCCTGTCTAATGTTGTCGATTAAAATACGATTTCGTTCGGATGCAGATTTTTGTTGCTGGGATGAATAGTACAGTCACTGTTTGTATTAAACAGTACAACGTTGACTCAACGACGCGCAGAAAGAATTGCGCTGGCACTCCGCGTGCGTGTTGTGGAGAGTGTGAATGGGCCAAGTCTTACATGACTTACACAATCAGAGGGGTGCCCTCCAATGAAAAGTTTTTAATTGGCCTCCTCTCCTTCCCACCACATTAGATCAGTATGTATCGGGATCTTAATACTACGATTAATTCTGTTAGGATGAATGAAATATCGATCATCACCTTCCTGATGTTCTTCGCAAATTGCAACCGTCACTCTTCTGAACCCATTTAATTTCTTCATCTCTCTGTCAGTGATCTGTACATATCTCCACGCGCATATAAGCAGTACAACAATACCAATCCCAGCTAATAGTATTTTCTTTAATATTGAAACTTTCATTGAGGCAAAGTGATCCAACAAAATGACTCAGTCACGAAAAGCCACAACGTTTGTTTGTGAATGACGAACGTTGTCTCAAGATCATTCATTCAAAACCAACCTTGTTTCCAGTGTCAACAGCTACCGCAAAGAGAAAGTAAAAAAACTTTGGATACAAGATTGGTGAAAACATGTGCCAGAATTTACTTTTTTGATAATTTTATGTAAAACAAACTGACATAAATTATTGAGGCCACCAGCATGTTACCGTAACAAACACAGGATTTCAAACCTTAGTTAGTGACCCCCTAAATTTTTCAAGTTGGCTATTGAAATGAACCAACATTATCGGCTTGTCAGGGGGATATTCTGAGCTAATTTAGAAAAATATAAGAGATGAGAGAATGGTCTCACCATATGAAAGCTGCGTGTCAGGGTTCAACTTTAAGTTTTTCAAATTTCTCACACAATCGTTAGGCCATGGTAGCTATGTTGTGACAAACACACGTTTGAAACGAACCTTTTTTTCCATACACGCATTCACATATCCTCCTTTTTCTCTCGTTTTTTTATTTTCCTTTTATTTCTATTATTTATTTTTTTATTTGCGAACGAAACACATGGATTTCATTTCCAAACGCCATGTCATAGAGTTGCTACTGTGCAAGAGAATATTGAATTATACGAATAAACAACTGAGTGCAGAAACATTTGCAAATTTGAAAGAGGTTAAGGTTTCTTGCTGTGATGGTTATAAAGGTGGTTGTCACCTTCAGCTATGATTCAATGTAGAGCTCATAGCTAAGCAAAAATCTTTAATGCATGGCCATTATTTTTAAAAACGTGAAGTGGTAAATGGTGGCGTTAGGGACGAAGGAGAGGAAGAAAGCTTCAGATCCGCCACTATAAAAGTTGCGTCATTTTAAAGCTAATACAAGGAAAAGACATCTACTTCTACTGCAGGCGTTTACTTTAGTGTTGCGCTCCTTGTTATGGAGACAAAATATCCCTAAGACAACGACAAGAGGCAACAGTGTTTTTCGTATTTCTTCGAACTAGGAAGGTTTCCTTGTCAAATTCCAAAGTTCTTAACAACATTTACGATGAAATTACTTATTACAAATAAGCACGAATGTGTCTATTAAAAAAAACATTTATATTATTTATTTTAATTTATAACATTTATAAAAAAGAAGAGATAACCTGGAGCTTTCATCCTCATCTGGTAGAGAACAGCCTTTATGTATGTCATCATACTATGATGTAACCTCTGCGTCTTTTTTAAAGTAAAGACGGCAACATTTCCTTCAACCATCGACCATTTCTTGACAAAGTCGCTCTCCTTATTAATATCTGTCAAATAAATACTTGTGGTTTTTTTATTTTTACATTCTTTTTTTTTATTTTTAAAGAATGACGCATGCTCAGAAGTGTTTTCATTTTGAGAAAAATTAAATATATCACCTCCAATCTAGCTAGGATTTCTAACTCTCTTCATGGAGGTAGTAGGTTTCTCTTCTACTTCCATGCTCTCTTTGATTGCAATGATAGTAATCTGTATGTAGGTGGAAACAGAGTTAAGCATTAGGACCTCCTATTCTACCAGCGGTCATTTTTCCATATTGCAGAACATCTTCGCTGAGCACTCATTCTCAAGCAATATCTTAGTTTTGTGAAAGATACCTTGGCAAGCTTGACTAGTCCACACTTTCGTGGATGCATAAACTGAAAGCGTCATATTTCGCAGAAATTAATTTCGAAAAAAAATGTTTTCCTTTAAATTTTAGTCGCTTTGTATGTTCCCTGGAGAAACACGTTCAAGTTTTCGCAATGACAAATTTTCATGGACCAACTTTCGAGGTTTTGGCCTTAAATTTACGTATTACAAACAGATCAAATTTAGTAGAATATTTTTATAAGGTCCGAAATTTAAATCGCAAAGGGGGAGAAAAAATGGTATGTGGTCGAAAGGCAGAGATTAGTTTTAAATGGATTTCGCTTGGAATAATTTTCAAGGAAAACATTAAAATCCGCGAAATTTGTGAAAATTTGTCCGCCAACAGATCAATCTGGATAAGGTATATCTATTTTCCACAAAAAAACACCTCCCTGGAAAATGATCAAAACTGTCTGGAATCAACAAAGAGTAGACTAAAATCTTGGACTTAATTTCATAGATTTTAGGGGACTCTTGGCTTTTCCGGCTGTGGCGGTTTGTCAAAAAAGGCCTCTAAGTCAGAAACGCAACCTCGAACCCAGGGCTTCTTCACCTTTTTTGATAAACTGATGGCATCAAAAAAGGTGAAGAAGCCCTGGGTTCGAGGTTGTCAGAAACGGAGAGAGATTTTCTTTTTAAGTGTGTTCAAGCTCGTGTTAAGGCTCAATAAAGGTCGATTTTTGGATATCTTTGATCCAACTTCTTAACTAACCGTGGTTCAAGGTACAAGAGAGCCTGATACCCAAGTTCCAAAGTCCTTAGTCAAACTAAAAAAGTTCAAGCATAGTATTCTTCTTATATTTTGAAAAATGATGTCATGAAACTGAATGGAGCGCCAAAATGTCAAAAAATATTTATTGACATTTTGACGCGCTTATAGTGCCTAAGACGGAAAACTAGTGTCTGACAAAAAAGGAGAGTATTCACTTGTTACATTCCTGGAAACACAACTAAACGCATCTGATGTACAATATATTTTCGAATGAATGCTTTTTTATTTACACGAAAAATATAAATAAACATTTCAACAAAGAAAATGCAAAGAAATATGAGAATTATATTCAATCTTAGGTTTCCCACAGCCTGGAGGCCATGAATTGCTCAGACGGAGAAAAATGTTACAAGAAATATATCAACAAGCGTTGAAATCGATAGCACAAGAACCCCGGACATTTAGAGCTGTTTTCAATTACTTTAAAGGAAGAAACAAATCGCGAAAATTTAGAAATAAACTTTCGCGAACGGCCGTGTTTAGATTTTCCGCGGGAATAAACTTTGTATTTTAAGTTCTTTTCCCTTCCAAAATTGAAATAAAAGAAGAATCTATCTATTAACATAAAAATTAGCAGGGTTTTTTTCTTTTTAAATTCCTAACGTAGACAAGGTGCTAAAAAAGCGAATTAAAAAATATTTTGTTTTAAGTTTCTTCCTTTGAAGTATTTCCTATTACTATACTGTTTTGTCCTGGTCTTTTCTAGGGTGGCGAATCGATTGAGGCAAAAAGATCACTTAACCTCCTGACCTTTTCCTTCCATATCTTTCGACTGATTTCCCATACACTGAGAAGTTGGAAATATTGATTTTGAAAATGCCCGAGGCTAAATTGAAACAATAAAATTCATCACAAATTATTGCGAAGGGTAAAAATGAAGCTCTAAAATCGAAATAAATACGACATATGTACGACCAAGGCTGAAAGGTATAATGTTACGACCTTTTCGATCGTAAATCATATGTTGGCAGTGCTCGTTACTACAGGAAAAACGGACGAGAAAAATATGTCAGGATTAACTTTTTCCAAGGGAGGCGCGTCAAATTCCCTTTGAATATCAGTAAAAAGTTCTGGATCGTTAAAGTGAGATACCTGCGTCAATAACGAATCGTTAAACAATCGTTTACTCCACATGTTGTCGCATGTGTTCCCAGGTTCGCTGTGTCGTGCAATATTCATTTGACCAATGATTTCATTAGATGAGAAATTCGGTTCTATTACGTCATTGTGATGGTGATGTCCATTGCTTAAGCCAGCGGTAGGAATCTCCTTGGCAAGTCGAACTCCTTCAAACCCAAGACAGTTGATATTCGACTTCATGCTACGGACTGCCATCGCAGGTTTCGTTGTGTATGCCTTGTTAAAAGTTATCATACGAGTTTTAGCAGTGACGGGAGAAATTTTTAAGGATGTCACTAGACCAATGTCTTGCTTGCGTTGTGGTGAGATTAAAGTAGGTAGAAAAGCTAAAGATTGATTGGTTGAACTAAGAGGTGTCTCAGGAGCACTGAACGCTGCTACAAGTGAACTGCTACTTGTGGCCATCCCACAAGGTGCACTCACTTTAGCCGGCGACAGAAGCAAATTGTCGAAATTACTGTCAAAATCAGATGAAGATAATTGATTTAGCGTAGGTGAAGATAGCTCTCGACTTATCTGACGACTCGTGTCTAATACAAAGGAGCTTCGGATTAATTCGTCCTCTTCATCATCGTCCAATTCACACGACCGACGAATAGCCGATAAAGAGTCTTCATCATCGATGTGTACGGGAAACGACGACAAAGAACCCGGCGGTAAGTGAAAGGCTTCTTCAGGTGTCAATGTATCGGGATCGTCAGGTGCATCATCGTTATCACTATCGGTAGACGATATCGAAGATGAATCATCACTAGATGATTCAGCATGCGACTTACCACTAGCATCTATTTCATCTGTTTGACGCGTTGCTTGCCTGTCGTGTGCCTTACTTTCAGCAGACGGTACAACTGCAACTTTCTTCATATTGACGTGGGCGTTCAACACATGCAGAGGTTTCATAGGAACGGCGAACTTCTTTCGGATTTGCGTTTTGAGCGAGCCAACGGACTTTGCTTTTTTCAGCCTTACTTTCTTCACAGAACCAGGTCTAGAAGCCGATGGTTTCGCCTTTCGCTGCTTTTGCTTACCCTGAGTGGAAGGCAAGTCGTTCTAAAAAAAAGAAAAAACAATGACACTGAAATAATTTCAAGCATTTTCCCAGATTCCGAAAAAACAAAATCTTTTAAATTTAAGACAAACTTGAAATCACTAGCAACAAAAAAGCAAGCAAACCCTACAGGACTACTTACCTTCTTTCCGCATTGCGGTTGTTCTTGCAGTTGTAAGAATCCCAAAGAAGTCGACGAGGATCTACGTGTTGGCTGTTTGATTGCTGAAGCAAACAGGAGTTGGTCCTGATCTTCAGTAATGTCTGCAAATGGTTGTGTTAAAGAAATAAAGTGAATCTGTAGGGCATCTTTGAAAGTATTTCTTTTCTTGTCATATTTCTGAAATTCACTCCAAGCTACTACTTCTTAATCTTACCATCTACAAATCAACTTAACAAAATCCTCGCAGCAAAAAAAATTATAATTGACGAAAAGATACGATCTTTGCAAAATTTCATGTATGGTAGTGCTGCATTGGTACACCGAACGTTATCAGATATCAAACAGCAAGGTACTATGTAGCTGCTATTCTTTGCCGAATCCCTACAAAATCAGGTAAAGAAGTAGGTCAATAAATATGTCCCGAATACTTATATTTATTATGAAACGTGCTTGTGCTCTCAAAAATTATTTTCAGATATGAGGTATGTTGATAAATAATTTCCTAAGAATAGACTTTGTGTTAAACTCAAGGCCAAACTGGAAATTATTCAAAATACGCTCAAGGTTCCTGTAAAGGAAAATCGGTATATTTTTTTATCAAGCAATACTTTCTCAAGTTTTCAAAATAATGTTATGCAAGTATACATTTTTTAAAAGCTTTTTCCTTTCTCTAAGTAATAGTTGTAAAAGATTTTTATGAAAATGAGCTCGATTTTTAAATATAACTTTTCTACACATGGAGTTCCTGTCTCACAACAAAGCATTATTTTGGTCTGAAGTTCACTTGATAAAGTCGATGCTTTGTTTTAAAATCGCGTGTCAGCGTTTTTTGAATAATTAATCCATTTCAAATACAGTAAGATTCCTAATGCAAAGGTATAAATTACTGTGCGTTCATCATTTTGTGACGCAATATTTTTAAATCTGCATAATAACATTTCGAATGTTGATCATGTGGATATAATTTTTTTTTCGTTACCATGGTTAGTTTTGAGACAGGACCTTCTTATTGGTTAATATTTTGTATCGTCGAAAGCATGTTCATCATGCTGAATGTTTCCGTTTTAACGGGTCGTGAATTACACTTCTTTGTCTTGTCCTATTGCTGATCAAGTCATATTACATATTTCGTATTTCAAATTGAAGTTCGAATTGGCAAGCCGCATTTCAAATTGGAACTCGATTTGAACGGTTGCATTTCAAATTAAAAGATTGAATCTTTCCACTATCTGACGACATACTACTTTAAAGGCATAAAGTTTCGCGGGCACAAAGTTTCGCTAGGAAAAAAAATCGCGAAATTAAGGGCATTAACTTTCGCGATTTTGGAATTTACACATCATTTCGCTAACTAAACTTTCACGCTTTGAAAAAAATTGCCATATATTGGCGAGATTAAACTTTCGCGAAGGGAAGAAAATCACAACCACAATTTTTTTCAAGAGCAATATCAATTTTTCCTTTGAAAGACTTATAGTCTCACTTCTTTTTCTTAAAGTTGTTGAAAGAGGTCAAGTCTTTTAAAAACTGCGATTTTCTTCCATTCGTCCGTTATTATACCCCATACGCTGATAACTTGATGTTTAGTGGAAGAAAAGACGGAAAGAAGGGGAATTATTTGGAAAAACTTTCGCGAATTGGAATTTCATTATTTTTTAATGAAAATAAAAGTAGTCTCACTTGCCATAAAGCGTTGCTAACAAAAATAAGAGTTAAACGTGACAAAAGTCGAAATTTTAAACATTAGACACAAATTGATGGGCCACGTTCGCTGAAAAGTTAATTTAAATTGGTGTTTTATATAATTAACAAAATGTCAGCAAAGAGGTCAACGAACTGACAGATTCAAACATCGACAAAGTTATGACCTATAAAAAAGTTTTGAACAGGCCCATGCAGAATTTATACACAAGAAAGCGGTCACACAGCCGGACAATGCTTCAGTCACATAATTTGCCAGATTTTGACAATAAAGGTATAAACAACAAGCGACAGTGAAATGAACTGATGCAAGAACAATACCTGAATAAGGAGCAGTTATTTTCATCAGTGGCTTGGTTTATCACAAGCACAGAGGCCGTCTGCAGAGAATTCTCACGAACTGACGCAATCAATTTCGACAGCACAGAGTAGGATAATTGTCGTGAGTTTAACTTGGCTCGCAAAATACACCGAAGTTGAGCGTACTGATGTCGTATCTTGGACAATACTTTACTTTCTTGTGCATCCATAGAATCCACATGCCTGGAAACAACAAATTGACAAAAGAAAGGTCAGGCTATGTCCCCAATGAAAGTACAGGCTACATACAGTATGTCCCCAATGAAATAACATCCATGTAATATCACCATATTATCGAAATCAAAGCTAGAGAAATTTTGCAACAACTTAGATTTTACGATGGCCCTGAGGTGTCAGACTTCGCAATTATTTTTTTTTTCACTTCTCAATTATTTTTTCACTACTTAATTATTTTTTCAATTCTCAATTATTTTTTCACTTCCCGCGTTTTCTTTTGCTGTTCGCGCTTTTTTGGCTATAACTCCCAAGTTTCAGAAATAAGACGGTAGCTTGTATTTTCCTTGTACTTGCGAGTCGCTCAAGTCAATGCCCAACATTATCAAGAGCTTCCGTTAGCAACTTTGATCCCAGAAATGAATGAATTGGCTGGTAATGGTCATTATGTCTTTATACAAAATGGTACAAGACCTCACTCTTCCAAACAACAACCTTCGAATATTTAAACAACAAGGTTACTGAATTGTTTGAATCCCAAAACTGGCCACCAAACAGTCCTTTCCTTCACCTCGTTGATTAATTTGTATGATCAAGATTAGAAGGCATGATTTTAGCACCAAAATCTAATGACGTCAATTTTGAGGAGAGAAAAGGGCTCCAATGTGGGCAGCCTTCCTTTAAGACGAAATAGATGAGCCAATTGGCTCATTTTGTAATATTTGGAGGCAAAAGTGTACAACAGTGAATTAGCGTGCTAATCTAATCTAATTTAATTTAAAGTACAGTTACATTGTATATGCATCTGATAAAAATTCTCTCTCGTTGCACTACTGAAAACCTGTTTTGTGTTCAACTTTTTAATAACTTACACCTAAGTTCAACATGTGCGACAATACAGATGAATTTGCTATTTCTTTGAGAGTCTACTGTATATACCAAATTTGGTGGCATTTACTTGCACGTAAAACACTTTCATGGAATTTTGTTATGTGAGTTTGTTTTTTGACAGACCCTGTTTAATACCTACATTAAGACCTTGTCAATGGAAGCACAAATACAAGGAAAATACAAGCTGCCGTGACGTACGTCCACCATCTTGGTTCTGAAGGTTGGAAGTTATAGCAAAAAAAAACCGCAAGCAGCAAAAGAAAAAAAGCGAAAAAAGGTTTGAGAAGTGAAAATAAAATTGAGAAGTGAAATATAATAATTGAGGAGTGAAAAAGTAAAGAATAATTTTTAGAAGTGAAGTGTGACACCTCAGGGCCACCGTAAGTATGCATTATGATAAAAAAAAAAAAAAAAAAAAAAAAAAATTTAATTACTTTTAACACCAAACCACCAAATAAATAAAATTAAACCACCACCATACCATATAGTTACAAAGTCTCTATCAAATTATGCTCATAAATCCCTAAAGCCGAATCTCCATTAGGCGAAAAATGAGCGCTAGAGCGCTGGCGCACAGTTCTGAGCATGCGCATTGCAACT
>JAYJMG010032218.1:0-10333 GCA_036873935.1 Stomotoca atra
ATTTATTTACTGTTGACAAGATGAAATATATGTTACAGCAAAATTAGAGCTATGCCAATTGAAAAGGAAAGTAAAGGTTGGTGGGGAAGTTAAGGTTGGTCATCATAGACAGTTTATTCATCCATTTCAATCGGATTCAATATGATTCGAAAGACTCTAGATATCAATGACCTTTTCAAAATCACGCGAAGAGACTCTATTCAGCGCGTTACACCTGCGTTCATTTCTTTTCTGGCGCGCAAAGGAAAATACATTGTAAATCTGAATGAGCACACCCACAAATGCAATTCACGTTTGAATGAATAAGTAGTATAAATAAATGTTTCATAAATAATTCAGAATATTTTCTTTTTTTCGTTTAGTGCCTGCCATTCCTGTTTAAACGCTTAGCAGAGTTTATTGCGCAAAACATCTACACATTAACACAAAACCGAATTAACAAAAGCAGATAAATATTTCAAATATTTGCTAAATCATCGACCCTATTCTCTGTTGTCAAGACAAAAACTTAAGGTTATACATTGGAAACCGGATTTTAAGATGATGATTAAATTAAGAAGTCAAAGAAACAACATGATAAAGTTAGTTAGAAACGCTGGCTTGACAATACTATGCAAGTCGAACTATCCCACGGTAACTTAATGCACATTAGAGTTTTCCAGTGGAAATAGATAAGGTACATGTACGTTCTTGACAAAATTGACCAGGTATTCTAAGGAGCCTTTTCTCCTAAAATCCTGAAGCTTTCCAAGCTGATAGCAATATCTAGAGTCTCATCAAATTAGCACAAATTAATGGATATTAAAAAACGGCTCCGTAATGAGCAACATACTAATGTGTAATGATAACAGGTCCAGAGACAAAACAAACGAAAGCAAGATTTTAAACAGTGGAGATACTGAATTTCAGTGTATAGATACAGCGGTCATTGGCTAATAATTAGCACAACAACTAAATTTTGATTAATCACCAAGAACTGACATTTCGACAAGATATATACCATAATAAAATCAATGTGTGCATCTGCAAGCCAGGCATCCACCAATAACACATAAATCTTCATAATTCACTCTCCATCTCAGAATGCAGGTTAAAGCTTTTTGTTTCAAAGTCTACAGCATTTCCCCTCACTAAATGATT
This sequence comes from Stomotoca atra, assembly GCA_036873935.1. Taxonomy (NCBI): domain Eukaryota; kingdom Metazoa; phylum Cnidaria; class Hydrozoa; order Anthoathecata; family Pandeidae; genus Stomotoca; species Stomotoca atra. Next base: position 1,141 of record JAYJMG010032218.1, read on the forward strand.
CATCTAACCAATTTTAGACCTCTAACGATGAAGAGAGACTCAATGGTTAAAGAAAAATTGATGGTCATCTTCATCTCAAAATTGATTATTCAGGGATAAAAACATATTTTACAGGATCAAGCAAGAATCATGGAAGTGGCAACTTGAGACACAAACAAAAAATATTTACTAACTACATGAAAAGATTAAGATGGTAACAACTAAAACTGGTAGACACATATATAAAAGAACAACGAAACTCAATTTCTGCAATGGCTCAATTAAATGGGAAAACTGAAAACTGTATTTAAATTTGCTTTTTTGTTTCTTACAAAGGTAGAAGTTCTTGTACCTATTACATATACATAATATACATTAATAGTTGCTGACCAGAACTCTCTTTCTTCCCAGGCTATGGATGTGTTCAATGCACATTTAAAGCTGGTCTTCATGTTATTTTTAATCACATGGAATTAACAATTAAAAAAATATATCAGGTTCATAGTTGACAATTTCTAAGAAAATGCAAGCTCGATAAAAATTGTAGCTAAGAAAAATTACAGTGTGTTGCAAAATAGCCGTTGTTAGTAGTTAAGAAGCTTTATTCAGCTGCAAGCCATGTACAAGTGCTGCAGAAAAACTAATTCACATGAAAAAAATAAGCTGTGGCTTCTTGAGATCTAACTCTAGGGAAGATAAGAACCAATATCTGTTACAAATACAATAACTGTTAATGCCTGAATACCAATGAAAAAAGTTGAGATTCAATTCTATACCAAAACAAGAAAGTTCACCTTGAAATGGCATTCTTAAAATTTAGAAATTAACTTTAACGGAAAAATAAAATGGGAAGTTACGAGGTGATATAATCCAATGAAAATATTACGAATTTAATGCTAGTATATGAGATTCATGGAGTGTTTTAATATTGAAATCCAAATATTTTGTCGCAGACATCATTTGACTTATAAGAACTTGTTTGAAACAAACTATACACGTTTACATATGTATGCTAAGTAGTTTTTTTTATAAAAATAAACCTTTAATTGTCTGTATTTATCAATTTAGGGATAGTAACTCATCTTCTATAATTAACCTAGTTCAAAGGGAATTTTCTTTACATACAATAACATTCAATTTACCTTTTTGTAAGTTCCTTCTTAGAGTCAGAGATAAGCGCATAGTGACAAAAAAAATGATCACATTTTTACACAAGCAATGAAAGTTCAGTGCAGACCCAATTTCAGTAATTTCAGCCCTGGAAAGAAAATTAACGGCTCTCAAGCGTTTTCTCGCGAACTCCTTCAACTGTAAATTAAAAACAGTTTTAAAAAGGTGAAGCTGCTTTTTAAAAAAAAAAAAAAAACGATAAAAATATAGTACAATAGGAGATAAAATCAAATCTTTGACAGAAAAATATACGATGTCCCAGCGGAGCAGGGGGACTGTGAGGGGGCTTTAGCCTCCCCACTTTTTTACTAACTAGTAAATTTTTTTAATGAAGTAAAATATTAACTTGCACAAAAATAATCAAATTATGACATTTAGGGTGAAACTGTTAAGCTGAAAATGCTCAGCCCCTCCACATTTTTATTCACTCCGCTGGGCTTGGTTATTTATTTATTTATTTATAATGAATATTTATACAGGATGAACATATCAGTAAAATATACTGCTTTTAACACGTGTCCTGTTAATAATAAGTTAAAATGTTAAAAATTAGTATAAAAACAGTATAAAAATAGTTTATAAGAGAAAAGTTAAAAGAAAATGAAAAAGTCAAAATGAAAAGAAACGTGAATTCAATTCAATAGATCTCAAAACAATGGTCTGTCAGTCACATCGAGAAAACAATTTTTTAGATATAAAAGAAAACTTACCCAACTACCATGCTGCCTCATCCAAACATCCAGATGTGACTCCATATATTTGGCAATCCAATTTACAATTCTATCTACATATGAAGGACCCAACTCAGGTCTTGAAGCGCAATGTATTGCAAAAGTACTACCAAAAGTTAAAAAAGCAACAATTCTTCCCCAGTTTTTACCAGATAGAAATATTTCATCGGAAATACCTTGAAATGTAACAAATGCATTGAATTGGTTTATTTGTAATTGGTTACCCATTTGCCCAAAAAAATCAGCATTTGCAGATTCTAGTTCATCACCAACTCTTCTAAGCGTTGAAGCAATTTCTGTTATTGGGTCCTCATGACTTTCATCAACATCATAACCTGATACAAATATACCACTCCTACGAAGTCTTTCTCCCACGAAAGTTTTAACAATCTCTCGGTATTCATTATTCGCTGATGGAGCAGGTATTTCTGCCATAGTCAAAATGCACAAGTAATCCAGCTTTGTAAAACTTTTCACAAAATGATACAACTCTATTTTCAGTGATTCAGTTTAGGATAATAAGAAGCACGAGTTAGTGGTGAATTTACAAACACAACAATAACAAACCATCTAACTCTAACCTTGTAAAATCAATGACAGAATGATCTCATTTAAAATAAATAGACTGTAATGCAAGGGCTGAAAAATATCAAAATTCTTGAGTCTTAACAGAAAACGTGCGGTGTCGAGCTTCTTCTTCAATATTCGATCTCTGGTCTTCCCAATACTCTTGAAAACATCATAAGAAGTGGTTAGTAAACAGCACTAGAATTCTATAAAGTCATTCAAAGTAATCAGCAATTTACCTAAAAAGATCGATCCATGAATTCCTTCAGAAGAGTTATCTTAACCAGATCGAGTTCTTGCCTTCTTCCTTTCCCCGTAACCCTAAGCACTCAGCTGACAAAAAATCTCAAAAGTCATGCTTCGTAATATCGCAGTGTGGGGAGTGACCAAACACCGATGGAGAGCGCGATGCTACGGGGAAACCCCGATACACACCGTGCCAGTTTCCCATTGCAGAAAACGGATGCTTTGGAACAGAATGGCAAAAAATGTTAGAATTTGTCTTAAAATCAAGATCCCTGTCAGTAACAGCGCCACATTCTGGGAACGTATGAAATCACCATAAGTAAAGTTATAATTTGACGTCCAGTGCCTGTTGAAATGAGTATGGAATTTCATCAGGATGCGGTGACGAAATTTTGATTGCGCGACTTTCCTTCCCAAGCCCCATAAGATATACTCGACGAATGCACCATTTCCCCCAAAAGCTCTTTGAAAGGGGGATTGACCACACAATTAATATCAGAAGCTTCCTTATAGACAACCCTACCACCCAAGTACTCGGGTCGCTTATTATATGAATTACTGCTTCAAAAAATGCAAATAACTACTTCATCGAACTCGCCACGGACCCTATCCGCGAAACAACGCTGAGTATGTTCTACATCATACAATAAAGTTGTTTTCCCGATTTTTTCAACACGGTTCTACAATTCAGTGACGGCAAGTTACTTACAATTCAACCCGATAACTCGAACTCAGAATAACTCGAACAGGCTCATTCCCTGGCTTTAATATATCTTAAGAAAAACTTCGGCTCACTCGAACTAATTGTTCTAATCTCATAAAAGTTCGAGTTAACTGGAGCGAACTTCTTGCGTTTACTTGAAAGTTGGGCTTTCTGAAAGTTGGCTGCAACATTAGAAACTTGCTAGAAGATACTCTTTTTAATTCTACGCCATATGATATTGATTGAAACTTGATTGACTAATGACAACAAAATCAGGAGATTGAAAGCACGTGAATATTGGCTTAAGACACAACCAGAGTCATACGATAAAAGGGAAAGAAAATAATCGTTAGAAACGAGAAGGACAATGTATGAACTTAGTGCCCACGCCTATTGTCATGTACTGCAGAAGAAACTGTCAATGAGTTGAAACCTTATTCAATCAATCTACTTCTGACCCTTCTTAAAAGAACCCCAATTTTCCATTACAAGAAAAAGTACTTGTAATGAACTTGTCCAAAAGCTGCCAGAAATATAATTTGTAAAGCAAAGCTTGTGACATCCAGTGTCTGCAGCAACCTCCCCTTAGGCGCCTATAACTAAACTAAAAATAACAGAAGAAGCAAAAATTCTCCTTGAACATACAAGGTAAACGAGAGCGAAAGAATCAGAAGCCGAACGAACAAGATGTATGACTAACAATATATATGTTAAAAAAGTTCTCCATATAATATTCCTTCTCTGTTTCGATATATCAAGATATTACTGGAAAAGCTACAACAACCGATAGCTCTTAACAAAGATATCCTAGTTTTAAAGTCACAACTTCGAAGCAACACAAAATAGTTGCAAAAACGAGAACACGCCAAGCTGTAGTGAAAACTGGACACTTCGTTTTTGAGAGCAATATATTTTCTTAGGTGCATATAGCACCTTTGCAGAAATCTATTGAAACACACCATGTGAAAACAATAGAATTAAATATAATTTCAATCATTAGCGATGAGTCATGTAGAAAGGAAGAACGAAATAGAAAGTAAGAGAAAACCCACGGAAAACTAGAAAATGATAGCGAAAATATTGACTTGTTTTTCTTTCTATAACTCTACAACTCTTGATGTGGAACGATAACAAATGTAATACAAATACACAAGGGGCGGGGGATTGAACAGAGGCACCCTCTTAATTCTGAAACAGAAGTTAAATAACGTAAAGAAACATACTGTTACTCGCGACCGCTCTTTCTACCAATGTTGTCCATGAGTTTTTTTGTTTTTTTCACTTTTGCTCCTATCCTTCTTCCAAATTAAAAAGATCTCATTTCTCACATAATATAAACGAAAAGCTAAGGTGACTGGAATGGGCTTCAAAGTTCCTTCTGCAGATAGCTCAAAACATATATAAACTGAGAAATAAGTTGCTTGTTTTCCTACTTTTATAACTAATATAATAAATAATCAAACGTAGGCTATTGACAGCTATTTAAACATTAAATATCACAAAAATAAGTTACTACAGGAACAGACTAGTTTAATTCGGCAAAGGCTAGTTGTAAAGATGAGTTGCTTGTGAATGTCGTGCACATAAACATAAGAACCTGGGTTTCTTTTTTTCCAAGAACTGAACTAATCCAGTAAACAAACGACAAAAAGAGACCCTGGGGGGTAAATTATGATCCAGTAATGACAACAAACTAGGAAAATAATAGTTACGTCTGCAAAATTTCCAAATTATCCAACCGAAGACTTACTAAAAGCATAGTCAGTAGAAAAAAGGAAGAACAACGGAGCAGTTCATTGTGAGTAATCTTGAGGATGAGTCATCAACACAACTCAGTACCCATTTCTCCAATTGAAAGAAAAATGAACTAAAGGGGGGGAACATCTGCCACAAAGTTGTCTGATTCGCTCAAAAAGTTTCAGAGATGAAATGAAAAGATTAATTCCTGGCACCCCTGATTGAAGAGATATCTAAAGCAAGTATACAGATGGTTGAAGAACAACGTTTTTTTTTATATGTTTGATCTAATTTCAACTCGTTAATTGTTTTTGCTTTCCCAACCACGGAATATAGTTTATTTTATAAAGAAAAAGGGAGCAAGATAAAGAGAAAAAAAAGATGGAAATACATGAGTCATATTCCATAAATATTTATTACATAAGAATTCTTACACCTGGATTTCAGTGAATACGGTCTTGGTTAAACGAGTTCAAATTATTGAAGTCACAAGTAAAATTAAAAATGTGACTTCGTTTGACCAAGGAGTACCCAAAACAAAATGCATAAATAAATAAATTTTACGTAACACAAAGAGCTCAAACCTTATTTTACTAAACCATAAATCTCTCAGGGTTAGAAACTTAGGACTTGAGCAACACCAAGAAAATAATTGCTCCATCGTCGCAAAATTATGTCGCCTTATAAATAAAGATTCGTGGCCAAACGCAGTTAATATCAAAATCCATTCACAAACGCAATCCGGCAATATAATACAACCAATGAAACAATACATAAAAAATAAAAAGAACCACTACGTTAAATCAAGTCTTGAAAAATAGAACACTTTTTTTTACACTCCTGACCAGGTTGACATGCAGATATCCGATTGCGAAAATATTGAACTAATCTGCGAACGATGTGTTAAACATTATGCACACCACATGTTGCGATACGGGCTGAGTCACAGAAACTTTTCCAAGTATTTAAGATATTTTTTCAAAAATATCGTAGATAAATTTTCCTAGATAAAATATACTAGAGATCTCATAGGTCAATTTTCAAATACCTCGAATTTTGAGTTACACAATTGGGTTAAAGCTGTTCCTTTTGTTCTGATGCCAACAAAATCATAATCACAACAAATTCATATCGCGATGATAATATCGAATCATATCGAATTAAGATTAAACGAAAAACGCGTTTCCAAGGTACAAAGGAATTACAAAACAAGATCCAAAACTTCTAGATTTTATCGATGGTATTGCTTGGCTTACTTCTTTGAAGAAACCAACCTAGATCGCAGGGTCGTTTTCCTTTTTTTGATAAGAGGGAACCCATCGCCGTCCTCATAGAGGCAAACAGCCCTGGAGTCGAGGTTGTGAAGAAAAATTACTCAATTTATCAAACATTTCCCGTAACATCTATCCTATTTGCCGTTTAATCTGATACATGTCAGACAGCAAATATAAGAACTGAGATACAAAGGGAAATTCTGTTAAGCAACTGAGATGATTGTACATCAGAATAATGTTGCAACATCTTTTCATTTATGACTGCCAATATTTGCAGACCTTCAAGAAAATCTTTGTGAATCAAGTCGCATAAAGTTAGAACGAAGTCTGAGTGGACGCATCACCGAACAAACCAGTTGACACAGAGTCAGCCTGAAGACATCGACCTTGTTATAGATAGAACAATCTTTGCCGGTACAAGAAGACATTACCGAAAGTAACGGCCTGGACGAAATTTTGATGAGGGCCTCATGTCGACTTTTATGAACTTATCAAATGATATTCCCCCACGCAGTATTCCATGTTACACCAAATATCAATCGAAAATTTTATCACCGTTTCAAATGGGTACAAAATTACAAAAAACAAAACAAAAACAAAAAACATAAACAGCACCTAAATTAAGTTATATCGTCGCTTTAAAACAAGCAGATATTGTTCTCAGCAAGATTCTCATCTTCACACCATAAATTTCAAGTCTAAATCTCTTCGAAAATTAAGAGCAAAGGAGATGGAACCATAAACTTCAAAATGATGCAAAATTGGTAAATCATTTTGGTGTAAGACAAACGTAATTTGATTTCTCAAATATTAATGTCTGGAAAATGTAATTTACAATGGAATATTGATAGCTAAACCAGAAACACGTAGTGTGCTCAATTTGATGTTTGCAGGTTCGATGTATGTTTTGTATTAGACACAACTGTTCTCCAATAACAACAAACACTAACCAAACCAACTACTTTAGGTTTAGCCGATCCCGGAAACAAATAACACCGCTAAAATGGTACCAATCTACGAGCTGCATATGCTTAACTCTTTTGGGCGCTATTAACGCCACAAACGCCTATTACACATGTTTTGCTCATTGTATCTTCTTGACAGTTGAATAATCTTTGCCGGTACAAGAAGACATTACCGAAAAACAACGGCCTGGGCGAAATTTTGATGAGCGCCTCATTTTGTTTTCATGTCGACCATTATGGACTATTAACTCAACTAAACAAAGATCATTTAAGCTACTTCAAATAATACATAATGGCTAGATGACCGTGAAAATAATAAAGATTGCACTAAACCCATCATAAATTTGCGTTGAAAAATCAAATGTTTCATAGTTAAAATAGCAATAATATACACGTGGTAGAAAAGTTTTTAAAAACAGCTAATGACTGCCATAAAAATATGAAAAGCTGAGCTCGCAATGACATACCGCGTTTTCTATCACACTACATTGTGTGACTATTGACGCCGCCAAATGAAATAAAAGTCACACCTCCAGTAAAAAGCATACACCATAAAAATATCATCCATCTTAATAATCCAAACATATTCAATAATTTCACGCTCGTGTCACATCAGGTTAGCTGGAACATATTTCAGAGGAAATAGTACACAGCCTAAAAGGCTAAGAAACCGGAAAATTACTAAATATAAGATATCATTACCATATTAACGTTTCGTACCATTCAAAAGGAAAGATATCCTAGTGTAACCTGGCCTATGAGTACTCTTGATCCCTTCCACCCATCTACGACCGAGCAACACCAAGGCCACTAGTGAGAAACATATTCCAAAAATCAAAGCTATAACCAGAGACATTTGGTTTGTATGTCCATCTTTTTCACCAAAGTTTGACACGGAATACTGAGAACCTTGCACGGATGGATCAGGAGTTGACGATGTTTTCGTTTTCGCTTTAACTTTTCCTAAAGACAAGGAAAAGTAAGGCAAACGCAATATTCATTTAAAGCGAACATTGATTATACATGTTAAATTGGCTAAAAAAAGAGACTATAAAGCAGCAACAATGTACAATCACCCCTCTAACGGCTGCATCATCTCTGGAAGACTACAATCCTGGCTATAATATATTGAGGATAGTGCGCAGAATCGAAGAATTGAAAACCACAAGTATTTGGAAATCTTCTTTCATTAGGAAGAATCCAATGTTTAAACTCTTTTTAGTAATGGACTTAGAACTTTGGAGCTTGGGTACCAAACTCTCTTGTACCTTGAACCACAGTCAGTTAAGGAGTTGGACTCGGGATATCCAAAAATTGACCATTATTGAGCCTGAACACGAGATTGAGCACCCTTACAATTAAACAATTTGCGTTTTCCGAGCTGAATTCGTTCATTTTAGACTGAATCTAAACATCAATTCGTATGAAACGAAAATCTCCTGCCATTTCTGACTTACAGGACTTCCATGAAAAACCTTCCTATCTGAAACAAGGCTAAAATCCACCAGATTCTCAAATTATTGTGGCCAGGATTGTAGCTACTAATTCTGACAAGTTTTCTTTCCATGTATTCATCAATATCCATTTTGCAAAACTCAATCTATCCTGTTCTAAAACACAAACACAGCCTCTATAAAGGATTGATGGCAGCACTTAATGGGGTTCTAAAACAGAATGGGGTTCTTAACACAATGGCTTGATCACTGAGCAAATAGAAGTAGGTGTTACCAATTGGTCATAAAAACCTCTGAGGTAGATGTCAAATTAACTACATAATCCTTTTATCTGAAGTTTAATCCGAACGTTATACATTTTATCCCA
>JAYJMG010032440.1:0-10330 GCA_036873935.1 Stomotoca atra
CCTCTAATAAACGCCGCACCCAAAAATTCAAAAATTTAATAAACGCCGCGGCGTTTAAAAGAGGAAATACGGTACTTCATTTTATAGATTTTCGAAAATATGCTGATGTCAGCAAAATTTGCAAACGTCAGCCAATTTTGACCAAACCAAAAGGTGTGCCTAAACCCCCCTTTCTTTGACCAAATTTCAAAAAACAGATTGAAACCCTCGAATTAATTGGTGTAGGTGCATTTTTTCACTTTTTTGTCCTATTATAAGTGCTACCAAATTTGGCCCCAAGGGAACATATTACCAAAAGTTAGTACCACTTTAGAATAATGAAACAAAAATGTTGCCACTTAATCCGATAGTCCATTTCTGAAACTCCGTGTTCCGAAAACGCCAAAAAATTGTGACCCGCGTGCATACACAGACAGATAGCTGAAAAGTGGAAATCAAACATTTTCCTCTATGCTAAGGCGGACGACTGGAGATTCTCAAAACGGTAGTGTCTGTCTTGCCCTTTTGAGAGCTCATCAGCACCTGACGTCGAACATTATCACTTTTAGCTGATGATTGCCCGACGCACCAAAATTAAGGTACGTTTGAGTGACGAACCAAGTAGCTAATTTTTAAAATTTGATCAAAACTGTTACTCTCCCTGAAAAAGGTGCGTTTTAAAATAAATATGTCTTCACTAACATTTCTTGAAGCGACATGCAGGACCATGATATAGCAATTTTTCTGTAACCTCCTCCGCAGGGTCTCTTTTTGATTCTTTCAATAGCGTCCTCATATCAAATGAGACAAAAAGCTCCGAGTTTCCAAGTTGTTTTCTTCTCCTTTTTCAAATTTTGCATAGTCATTGTGCCGTGATTGATACATTAAAATCGAGTAATGATTTCCAGGACGTACACTTAAAAAAATGGGCCGTAATAATAATTAAACTATTTGCTTAATTAGATAACTTTTGCACAGTCATTGTGAAGGATTATATGAATATATCCTTCATTAATTATCATTTTTAAAACGGTCAAAGGTCCCAGGGTCCAATATCTCAACTTCGTTCCTAGGCTTTCTTCCATTATTCCATATTTTTCTCGTAAGAAGTAGTCGAAATGAGGTTTGATTTTACTCATCTCCGTTCATCCTGTACAATATTTATTAATGACCCTATGAACACGGTTTGAACGGTTTGAACAGTTGCTGACTCATGATTAGACGCATGCGCAAAAGATGCATGGCCGCTTTATTTGCATTCTATTTTTAAAACCCGCTTTTTCTTCCAGAAGGTAATTAAAACTTGAAGGATTGCATTTTTTTAACACAGAACTGAATGCGACTGGAATTTTTTTTAAATTTTATTTTCAACAGATACAGGTTTCTCAAAATATCATTGATGTTATGGATATCATTAATGGTTCATTGCTAATTGCTTAATACACCCTCGTTACCTCCTGGAGTCAAATAAATACTATCATGGGGTGTAAAACTAAACCAAGCATAACACGTTTTCAAAAATTTGCTCAAACGTATCCCCCTGGAAAGTCAATGTTGCTAATACATTTCTCTAGATAGGTTGAAAAATCCAGGAGGTCACTAATGAAGAGTCAATCCTCTTATTTGAAAAGAAGACAAAAACAGTTTTCATATATAGCGATATATTTTGGTGAAACGAACACAGTTCAGTTCCGAAAAATTGAAACGAGCGTATGTGCTATTTCTTCACATGCTTGCTTCTGTAACTGGAGAACTAGTACGATTTACGTAATGAAATTTCACACACGAACTCTCTAACATACATGGATTTGATAGAAGTCAAGTTGATTTTTGACCTTAGTTTTCCTTTAAAAATCATCATGTTCAAATTCGACTAGAACTGCTGGGTATAATAAGAAGAAAGACGTTTTGTGGCATATTTTTCCAGCCAAAATGAAAAATAAGGAGGAGATCATTGATGAGGAGCTTAGTTCGTGTGGGATAACACTTTCATTACGTTATGTAAAATGAAATATGGGAATTTTTACTTTTTTCAACAAAATAACCTAGATATCAGAATTTTCAAGGAGAATTATCATTTTCCTAGGCAGTTACCCAGGCTCAAAATCACTCGGAAAAACTTTTGCGTTGGTTGAGAAAGAAGTGGACTACCACACAACACAGCGGGCACGTGTGAACAGGCTAGATTATCCAAGTAGTTGCGCCTCATTTCTGGTTTGTTCTTTCTACATCGTAAAACTCTTGACTTCAAAGGTTCGTTTTCATAAAGTGTATACGCGTGATTTCGACAAACAAACGCAGTGATAATGACACATGAGTTCGTTCAGACAGATAAAAAGTTGAATGGTATTCTTATTTTATTCTTTTTCCTCATTACTGACACGCTTATTATGATGCTGGACTCTTTGGGTAAAGAATAGCTTTCGCATTCCACAATTTACCGAATTTAGTGGTGGGCAATTTGCGCATAATTAGTGTCTAAGAATTTCCTATAAATATCGGGCATTTTAAACAACATTTAGGCAAGAGGAACTAAAGGCACAGCGCAATCAATTTACTGGTGGTCATCATGAATCGAATCATTTTGCTGCTCTTCTCCATCGTGTTTATGATTTCCATCATGGGCGATGAAAGTGAAGCAGTCCCTTACTGCACTTACTGTATAGGTCCGCATAAGTACTGCCACTACGGAGTCTGCGTTTACTGTAAGTGACTATTGTTTTTCCTTCTATCATCTCTTCATTTGTGGGACCCCCTGAATATTCTATTTTCACCAGTGAAATGCACCGATGTAATACCTTTTTCAGGGGGATGTGCTCTTAATTAATTTTAAAAAAAATGAAATATTTTTCTTTAAAATATTACCCACATAGCAACGCGATTCCACGTGCTTTGGATCACTTGTTTTTACTGTGGTTCACTTGTTTTTATAGGTCCATACTACTATTTCTCATACTGCGGATACTGTCCATATGGCTATCTTTATTATTTCATCCATCCATATTGTCTTCACTCCTGCGTTTGTAAACGTAAGTATGACCATGGATAATGTTTTTATAATGTAAAACTAGACCACTGTTGTTCTCTTCATTTTGATTTGAGAACTAGGTACGAGGTAACTCACTTTGACTAACACCCAAAGACATTTCATTCAAGCTTTAAGTCGTCCTCATTCTTTAAAATATATCCTTTCTTAACCAAGAGATGTATTCAATCAATACCACTTAGGTACCAGACGATGAATGAGCTTTACAAAGAGCTTAGCAACCTCTTTCCCAGTGTTCTTTGCCTTTTTGATTAAAGGCGGAAAGAAGCCCTGGAAACGAGGTTGAGAGCTAAATTCAAGAATTACGAAATTTGATAGTAAAATTCTAAATATATTCAAACAAATTTTTCAAAATAAGCGTCGCACAAAATATTTCCAGGGCGTTAGGCAAAAATTAGAAAATCTACCTAGCTCAAAATTGGGTTTGCCGAACAAATTTCGGAAAAACTTGGTAATATTCAAAACAATGAAAAAGTTTCAATTTTAACCGCGCGAGCACATCATACACAATTGGACTGTTCGTCGTGCAAGTGTGATGTACCCACATTTATAACATATTTTTTAGCAAGACATTCGATTCCATTGCGCACGCGTCATAGCATATTTCTCCTCATACCTTATCGGACAAAAAAATGTCAGACAAAAGTGAAGAAATTTTTCGAAGGTGACGAAAGTTTTGTACGACCAAAAAATATGTCCAATGATTATTCTGAACCAACTGCAGTCTTTCATGTTGTGTTTATTCCACTTTTTAAGAGTTTTTAGGATCAATACGAAATATCATAGGACAAAACTTCGTCGGACAAGTGACGAAAAATTCTTGAGGTGACGAAAATTTTGCCCGACATTTTTTTGTCCGATAAGGTAGTCAAATTCGCATGAAAACTTAAGCGTTCTGTGCTTAACTCTTCATTAGTGACCCCCTGAACTTTCGACTTATCTGGTGTAAAATACCAGCATAAGTGGCTTTTCAGGGGGTATTTTTGAGCATATCATACTTAGTTTTACACCCCTGAACGCTCTATTACTTTACTCTATTTTCTATGATTCCAGGGGGTATTGACCTCACTAACGAAGGGTTGAAAGTTGGAAGAAGAAATGGTGAAAAAAGAAAATCAAACAAACAAACAAAATAATAAACAGAAGGGAAATCATGAAAGTGAGGTAAGTTTAGCAACACAAGGTGAAAGGTGAATATATCCTAGACCACAAGTCATGGTCACACGATTTAGTAAGGCTTAGTTGCATAACAAATTGAACATTGTATGACCATGACTTGGCAGCTGAGCAGTGTATTAAAATCACAACATCAATTTCGACGTATCCAACAAATAATAATATCATAAATAATTCAAGAAATACTAGCGCATGCCATCAAAAAATGATGCAAGTTTGTTCACGGATGCTGCATGGTCAAACGCTGTGAAATCACACAAATTACAGAAACGTTTTGTGACTACAATCTTGCTTCGGTTGGATAAGATAAAACAGCTGTGGTACCATACTTGATGAATTACGCCCTTTCATTCATACCATCGCATAAAACACGCCCTTCAATCCATGCATTCGCTCTTCGATCCACGCCCTTCACCCAAACAATTTCACATTCATTGATTCCTAATAAAAGCGTTTCATGTTATCTCTCTGGTTCTTCTGATAGTAAAAATAGCCACCAATGCCGGCAATTGCGATGATGACTAGCAAGACCATGAGCCAACTGAACGCTTTCTGTTTGCGAGTGCTCGTTGGAAGATCGTCCGCATGTTCTACAACAAATAACATAAAGCAAATTAATTGACAGGTCACTGCATTTTGAAAAGAACTGAAAATGCTGCTTAATACATATATTTCGTTTTTTAAGGACTTTATTTCGAACTCTCACCCAAGCTTTTACGGAGTACCAGAGTATAAAAAGCCACGCATAAGGTTCAGTCACTTGAAACCGAACGGTGCGGAATGGGTTCTACAGGTAGAAATCTGTCAGTAGAACAAGTAGAACATAAAATCATTTCACTTTTCATTAACATTTTACTTTGTTAGTGGCACCAAGAATTAATATCTCCCTATAGCAACCTTCTCCTTAGGTCACACAGGGGAGGCGGGTTAGGGGTGGGACCTCCAATGACGGATCAAGTTAACTAGACTTACCTCTGGCATGGGCAGCATGGATGGCATTGGGAATAATTTTTGAAAAATCCAAAGCAGGTACAGTATCATCATCTTCGTTTCCAGACTCCAGTTCGTAAAACTTCATCGACAGAATGTCATGATTATCTAGAAGTTGTCGCAAGAAGCAAAGACGTGTTAAACCAGATTGAGATTAAAATAATTTAAACACAAACGAACATTTTCTTCCGGCGGTAAGTTTTCATAATCCATGTTTTTTTTACAACATTATTACTCCGCAAGGTCGTAAAAACATGACTGATCGTCTATCGAAAATGATCGTCAGTGACGTCACAGGTTTTAGAAGACGAAAAATAGTGCTTTCTTCTTTTCATTTTTTCGTACTTTTGTCTTACGATTTAAGCACTATAATTATTATTCATTCTTCATGCATGGCTGGTCATAATATTGACATAATATTATGACCAGGAAATATTTACAATAAAAAATGACATATCGAAAATCCTTAGGACTACCCCTTTAGGTTATTAAAGCCTTACGAATGCAACACCAGTAAGAACAGGAGTAAAACAGACCTCACTAGCAAAATCAGAAAAATCTCTCCTCCTGACCTGATAAATCACCAGTTTGTGCAGACAATCCCAAATAGTACCCAGTTGGAAGTTCAACGCCGTCTTGGTCAAAACAATCGACCCAACCCTCCTCTTCGTCGACTTCAAATTGAACCTGTAAAAAAATGCACGTGGTTTTCTATAATGCCTTCTTTAAGCTTCGTTATTGAATGTTAGACACACAAATACCTACTCAAAAATATATGCTACACGTGTTCATAACAAAAACAGTAAGACATTGCACTAGAATCCATATTGTATAAATTACATGGAACTTACAGTAAGTCTCTTTGTAGACCCCAAATATCTGATAGCAACATGTGTTTGTCCATCAACACCACGAAAAGGTGACTAAAATAGAAGTCATTAGCTAATTGCAACTTAGAGACATAAAGAAAGCTTAGAGACAAACCATCTTGGAACAAAACTGTGTCGCCACGGTCGTTATACTTATTGAACTGTCAAACGTATATACACTCACCTTTTTATAAAAACTATCGTAAAGAGCATTCTTATGATAGCCTGAGTAAGGTCGAAATGGATTTTTTTTACTCAACAATAGAAGTAGAAAAACAGATGGTCTCATGCAAATTGACAGCAATACCAGTTCCGAATTGAAACATATTTGTGACTCACACTACAACCAGCAAGTTCTGTATGAGTTCCATCTTTGTCATGATCATAGTGAGAACTACCATTATTAACTTGTGCTGATATATATGGGTGATCATGCTAAAGAACAACAAAATTAAATCAATCTAAAAATCAGCACTTTCCTTCTCTTCTCATTTGCAATGGAAGTCAGTTTGAAAAATGCACAAAATTCATAGCCAAACAGCAGAACAACTTTTAGCTTGCTTTTGCAAGTGATGGTAGCATGCGATTGCGTCTCCTTTCCTAAAAGCACCTTTTTTTGAGTAAATGTTACCCATAGAAACATATGTGCATGTCATTCTGAATGATTCATCTTTTTACTGAAAAACTATTTATTTTCATAAAATGCCAAGACTTTCACAAGGGAAATAGAACCGTCTATTCCAAAATATCATACAGTCAAACCTGCTAAAAAGACCACCTTTTAGTAAGAAGACCAGCTGTCTAAGAAGAGCAGTGTTCTTTTCACCCCAGCAAAGTATTGTCTGGTCATTTGCTGCTGTATCAGAAGACCACCTGTTTAAAAGGACCACTTTTCACAGTCCCTAAAGTGGTCATCTTACACAGGTTTGACTGCATTGCAATGCTTTCTTGGTCTTCGTTTCCATCATCACTATCGAGTATTTTTAAAAATTAACATAAAGTACTTACAGCGTGCTCTCCATTTTGATTTGCATATGTATCGAAAAATAATCCTAAGCCATTGTGAAAGTCTTGACCACCAAATACCGGACCTAAGAAAGAAAAAAAGAAAAGTTAACCCCGATTTTCAATCATGCACAAAATATTTCACAAATTATCGAGTAAAATATATGTATTAACAAGTAAAATATAATAATAGTAAAAAATCAACATTTTTCTTCCTCTCTTTTTAATTTCAAAAAGTTCCTTTGTTATTTCTGGCCAATAACCCACCACTAATAAGTTTCTTCTACGACAGAATCTAGCAACAAGTTTACTTAGATCAACGAAAGATTCGAACAGCAATTGACGATGGAATCTAGCAAGGAAAAGCTTTAGAATGATTGAATCATACCTAATTTTCCCCTTTCCTTCGTGTACCAAAAAGCAAATCCGTCGCCAAAAAGTCTTGAGCTACGACCATGAACATGGAAATTAATGTGAATTTCCCAATCACGAATGTATATTGGCTAAAAGTAGAGCATAATAACACATACAAAATAAATATAATAAAGTTGTTGATTATAAAAATATGCTGGCTTGAGCACTCACACCATCATCAAAGTTATCACACATAAAAAGTCCCAAATGATCTGAACTCTACTAAATAAAATGCAAAAACATATGAATAAAATGTCTAAAAAAGGTATATTAACATGCCGTAAGGTGATCAATTAAGGGCTCAGGGTACCCTTTAGAAGGTAAAATTTTACTTTCTTACTTCTTTTTTTTTTACATTGAGCACTCAGTACACAAATTTTTAGCAAAAAAGATTTTTGGGGAGGCTATTGCTGGTTTTAGTTTGACACATAAAAAATTATTTAGTAGCTCTAGCTGACTTTTAAAGGGGAAACAAACACAAAAAAATTATTTTTATATATTTTATATATTATGGAACTTATAAAAATTTGAAAACCGGTTTTTAAATTTTTGAAAAAGCTTTTTTCGTTCTGGAGATATTCTAATTTTAAGATTTTTCAAAATCCAAAATGATGATGCTTTAAAGTGCAAAAGAAAAATGCTGACAACCATTTCAGGACTAACTATGAATCAAAACCATTTCAATGGGGATTCATAAATTCTAAAAATACAGCATAAGCTTCATTGGGTTGAGCTTAGATCTAAAAATTACACAAATTATACTTGTGATGATTCATGGGACTTTGATAACAAGCTGTCCTGTATGGATGAACAAATCAATCAATGTTTTTATAGATTTTGGATTTCTAATTTAGGATTATGATAACTTAGAGTTCAAATGGCGATAAGAGATATCCTCACATCGCTATTACTTACAGTACTTAACACAAAAAAATTCCCTGTCCCTGAATTAAATCCTGAAAATGATAATGTCTTTCCCTGACTTTCTTATAAAATAAATAATGTTTCTCACTGACTTAGGGTTTCCAACTCGTGTAAACTCGTGTAATATAAATACTAGAGGATAATAGCAGATTTTTCGGAGATAGATAACAATCATTCAAATCATTTCATTTTGCACTTTTTTGGAAAATCTTTCCAGATTTTCCATTATTTTTCCCTGACATTCCCTGACTATGTCAAAAAAGCCACATTTCATCCTGACTTTTCCTGACTGACCCTGTATTATAATATATAATTATTATCCTTGTCTATCTTTTTATACTATACTATACCCTCAATGATATTTCATTTGGAATGAACGAAATGTAGCACTAGGGCAGGAAAGTCTAAGCAGACAGCTGATAACAACTAACTAAGGTGTTTTTACAATTTTTTACAACTTTGATTGGTTACCATTATACAGTTCACATACCATGATGCTCCATAAGGCTCCTACCACACTTTGCTGGTCTGCAGTTAGTCTAATATGATCATCTGTTACCATAGATTGACCAGCCATTTCCCAAAATTGCATTGAGCCACCTTAAACATAACAAGAACCAAAATAAAAACAACAATATTTTAAATAAGAGTGCAATCATCAAAAAGGCTTCTTGAAAAATCATCCAAGGGAATATCTTTTTTTTTGTCCCTGCGAATGAATCAGTGCTGCATTCAGCCTCTATTTGGGGATACCGATCATACAGCTGGGGGTCCAGCCAACCCTTTTTTACAAACCTTAATTACTAAAAGGGGAACTCCGGCCATTTTCCAAAAATTGATATATTATTCCTAATATCATGAGAACATTATACATACAATTTTTTTTTCAAAATTTAATTTCCTTCCCTGGTTGTTCTTCCAAAACTAACCAGCTAAACAGCGGAGAAAAAGCTGCAAGGGCATCCGAAATCTGGCGACTAGCTCTTATAAAATCGTGACGTCATGTGATGGAAAGCGCGATTTTTAAATCGAAAGTTCAGTAGGAGGCCACTGCAGAAGAGTAACACAATAAACTTGTGCTTCGATATTTATCAGAATCGTAACTCCCTATGTTGCTGTTAATTGTAGAAATAGTCCCAATAATTCATCTGAGTTAAGTTTCCATCAATAATTCCGAAGTTCAAACAGTAAAGGACTTGCACATCAACAGAAGATTTTGTGACTATGGTGAAACGGGATGGTCAACTACCGAAGGAAGACCACTTCTTTTAATGCTTGAAACATTTCGAAAATTCTTGCTTTGAACGAAATTTAAAGGCAGGATCTTTCTAGAATATTTCACTCTAAGTCTTGTTTCTTCCCATCAAGTCTTTTATTATAAAAAAGTCCTTCCCGTCTGTCTTGTGCTCATAACACTTTTTGCATCATTATAACATCTACTGCATCTATATTTGCAACGAATGTCTCTCCACGCCAATCCACTACCTTTTGATTTATTTAAATAATTTCACGTCAAAAGATTTAGTTAGTTAGGTAAATGTTTATGCTCTTCTTCTGGTTTTTTTTCTTTTAGTCATGATTAAATTATTTTTGACACACAATAGCTAATTTTCGAAGAGAACTTATCGAAGCGTGCGTTACGGGGGAAGTGCAAAATTGAAACTTTTAAATATGTCTTTGATGACAATTTCCATTTAATTTTATGATTTTACTTTTATGATTTTTGTTCATACACTGAAGTACTAGGCTTGGCTTAAATCAAATTGTTCTGTTTCCGTGACATATTACTTCCCTAAATAATTACGCAAATAAATATAACCCCCTGAAAAGTTTCACTTCTCTCGTCGTCCCACCAAACGCAAACAATAGATTAATTTGATGTGGTATGTGGAAAATGTAAGGACGTGTTTGAAAAGAGAAAATGTAT
>JAYJMG010032550.1:0-10330 GCA_036873935.1 Stomotoca atra
CCACCATGCCAAATTCCAACTCTTAGCTAGAAGTAGTTCAGACGTTATGGGAGGGGGGCGGAATCCCCCCCCCCCCCTAATTCTGAAGAGCCCAAAAAAGCCTCAGCCTAATAGGGTTAAGGTAGAGAGTGCAAGCAAATTATGACGAAACATTGTTCATCAACAGTCTTAGTTTTTATTTCATGTTTAGCTGTAATTATAATTAATTGTATTTTACTGATAATGGATAAGAGATGTTAAGCAATATTTACCCCAAACTTTTATCCCATACACTAAACTTTGGGTGATAATCTTATACCTATTTATGAATTGATGAATAGCATCAAAGCATGCGGCATCAAAAGTAAAAATTAATTGGTGTCATTAGATAGGCATTGCAGAACTGACGAAAAGAGGACAGGATCAAGTAATTTTTATGAATGAGAAGTGGAACGCAAACAACAACAAAACACTCACAATTTTGAATGATCACAAAATGTCTTGGTTATTTATCTTCATTTTTGAAAATATATGGCACACATCTTGATTTTGCATATAGCATGGAGGTAGTAACTATAATGACATGCATTCATTCGCTCTGTTCTCTTGGAATCACTTACAACTGCTGTCTTCGCCTATGTTATTTTGCAATAGATGTTCTGCTGCGACATCACAAATAGAAACTCTACTATTTGTTGGATGCCTACAATACAGAGTGAAATAAGATCCTGCTCTAAAATAAGCACTTAGAAAATTATAAGTGGCAATGACATTAGTTTCTCCTCCATTCAAACTCTGCATAGCCTTAATTTTACGAAAAGCCTTACTTGACTGATAGAAACATTAAATTTAACTAATTAATCATTGCTACTAACCTGCACAGTTTAAAAATCCATCGCCTTCGAACCCATCCATACATGTACAATTAAAAGCACCAATAGTATTGGTGCACTCAGTATTGTTAACACACGTGTTTAATGCACATTCACCACATTCATTAGTATCTAAAATCATAGAGGTTGTGTATGCATCTTCGTTGAAAATTGCAAGGAAATCAATTCTTGAAACTTCGAAATTCAAGAAAGGTTAATTTGTGGCTTAACCAATATCTCCAGTACACAGGAGGTACTCTTAATGCCTGGATCATAACACAATTATTATTTCAGAACAAAATTTAAATAGAATTGCATAAAAATATTTTTTTCTTCAAATTTTCGATTTTTAGCTCATAGAATGTGTCAAAGCAAATAACTTACCAGCGCAATCAAATCCATCGCCCTCGAATCCTGCATTACATGCACATGTATAACTACCGCCAGTGTTTATGCAAGTGGCATTGGCATGGCATGCATGCGAATCTCCAGTACATTCATTAATATCTAAAATCAAAAACAATTATGTGCAACACAATGCCTATGCAAAATCAATGCCACAAACTGATAATGTAGCTTTTCTTACAAATATGCAGTGATTAAATAATTATTTCTTTTTAAAGTTCTACGCCCATATGCAAAGTCAAAGCACAACCTGCCTCTACTAGTTGAAAAAATATCTTCCGTCGCACTTCTTTTAGTAAAATTAATCACAAAGAATTGGATAAGGTGGAATAGTACTGGCAGAATAATGTTAAATCTTAGATAATTAAAAAATAGGCTAATTTTAACCAGTTTTTATTGATTTACAAGTAAAGAAATTTTCATTTTATTGATTATGGTCTGTTTTTTCCAATGAATAAATGTTACAGTTTGAAAGGTGATAGTTTGAATTTAGAAACATTTCTGGTATTTAAGTAACAGGGTTAATTGACAATCTCCGAAGCGTAAGATAAGATAAACTTTAGTGATTCGAAATGATATAAATATCTTCAAACTCAAAACAATTAGACTATTAAGAAAATCACCTAACTCCCTTTTTTTTCTGATGGAATTAAATGTTTTAGGGCAGAAAGTTAAGGAGGAACAAAATAATATTTTTAGTTTAAATTGAAACTCTGCTACCTTATCGGACAAAGTAATGTCGGACAAAAGTGACGAAATTTTTCGAAGGTGACGAAAGTTTTGTCCAACCAAAACTTTGTCGGTCGAAAAAATATGTCCAACGATTATTCTGAACCAACTGCAGTCTTTCATGTCGTGTTTACTCCACTTTTTAAGGGTTATTAGGAATTATACGAAATATCATAGGACAAAACTTCTTCGGCCAAAAGTGACGAAAATTTCTTGAGGTGGCGAAAATTTTGTCCGACAATTTTTGTCCGATAAGGTATTTGTTGGATGCTTACAATGCTTTGATACAGAGTGAAATAAGGTCATGCACTAAAATAACCACTAAGGAAAAATCAACAATGTTAAGTGGCTATTGCATTAGATTCTCCTTAAATCAAATTCTCATACCCTTACTTTTGCGAAATACATTACTTGACTGATAGAAACATTAAATTTCACTAATTAAGCATTGCTACTAACCTGCACAGTTTGAAAATCCATCGCCTTCGAAACCATCCATACATGTACAATTAAAAGCACCAATAGTATTGGTGCACTCAGTATGGTTAACACATGTGTTTAATACACAATCAAGACATTCATTAGTATCTGAAATCAAAGAGGTTGTATGCATCGTCATTGAAAATAGCATTGGAAATGAATTCTTAAAAACTTTAAAATTCAAGAATGGCCAATTTGTCACTCAATCATTATTTTCAGTATAAAGGAGGTACTTCCAAATACTGGATGACAACACAATATTTATTTCAAAAGAACATTTTAAATCGATTTGCACAAAAAAAAATTCTTTTAATTTTCGATATTTAGTTCAAAGCAAATAACTTACCAGCGCAACCAAATCCATCGCCCTCGAATCCTGGATCACACGAACATGTATAACTACCGTCAGTGTTTATGCAAGTAGCATTGGCGTGGCATGCATGTGAATTTTCCGTACATTCATTAATATCTAAAATCATAGAAAGAAAGAAAAAATAGGGAAGACTCTTCAACATTATAACTTTACTCAGATTGACTGTCAAGTTTTATATAATTTCTTTTATACAAGTGTGCCCATGAGCTTAACTCATCGTTTAGATGATTACGAAACATATAGGCTTTCATTTCAAAAACGATTCGAATGCACCATCTAAATTCCTCAGGCAGATGAGCATTCCAAAATTTATGGAAGAACGTCGAAAAAATGTTATTGCTGTGAGGTACTACGCTACAAAACGATTGTATGTTTCTTTATGATATTTTTGATCCTAAGTTGACCAAACATGTTCGTTAAAAGTTTATGTTTTAATTTGATTTTGTATTTCATAATTCCTCCTTGTGAGAAAATGAATGACCGACTTGTGCATGTACAACTAATTCAACCTATTAACATCTGCTGTCACCCACGTCTTCAGAAGGACTTGTTTACATTTTCCTTTAAACTTAATTATCTAACTCTCTATGGAATAGCGTGGTGTAGTATAAACTAGGTTTAAAAATTCATTATGAAAGTAATGAGTAGCGGTACGAAAAAATTTTCTTCTGTCACAGATATTGAGGCCGCTGTGCTTTTTCCTTGCAAACGTGTTTTCGTTGAGTGGGGAAAAATATTTGGCCAAGCAAACAGGTAAAATTCAAGACTCAGAGATTCAACCTTTAATGGAATCAAAACTCTGTGTTCGTCTTTGGGTTTCAGGAGTTAAAATGTCCCCCTCTTATTTGACATTATGATATTTGAAATTAAATTCGATTTGACGTGCGTCGAGAATATGTGATTTAACAATTTTAGATTAATGAAAAACAAGAGAAGGAATGTAATAAAAACACAAATAAACTTCACAAAATAATAGATTACGAAAAGCAAGAGTCAAAATTATTTGATTGTAAGTTTTAATTACTACGGTAGGAATTGCAAGACGATTTATTCAATGAGTGCTCATAATAAAAATTTTGTTGAGACGAATTGCGAAGCCAATTTGAAAATTTATAAAACGAACTTAAAAGGAATTGTGAAAAGATTTTGAATAGAATATGAAACGAATTTGGTACGAATTTGGTACGAATTTCAAACAAATTTGAAATAAATTTGAAGGGACACGAATATTTGAAATAATTATGAAATTCGCTTCATCTCACGAAGACATTGTATCACGTAGAAAAATGAAACAAATGGTTTTTAAACGAATTGGTACAAACTTTGGAGAACTCCCTTAATGACTTTTATTCATTTGCTCAGTTTTCTTGAAACCAACTACAACTGTTGTCTTCGCCTGTATTATTTTGTAGTAGATGTTCTGCTGTGACATCACAAATTGAAACTCTGCTCTTTGAAAGATTCTTACAATGCCTTAATACAAAGTGAAATAAGATCCTGCTCTAAAATAAGCACTAAGAAAAAATCAACAATATTAAGTGGCCATTGCATTAGGTTCTCTTCAATCAAATTCTACATATACTTACTTTTACAAAATGCATTACTAGACTGATAGAAACATTAAATTTATCTAATTAAGCATTGCTACTAACCTGCACAGTTTGAAAATCCATCGCCTTCAAACCCATCCATACATGTACAATTAAACGCACCAATAGTATTAGTGCACACAGTATTGTTAACACACGTGTTTAATACACAATCATCACATTCATTAGTATCTGAAATCAAAGAGGTTGTGTTTGCATCTTCATTGAAAGCAGCAAGGAAATCAATTCTTAAAAACGTTAAAATTCAAGAAAGGCCAATTTGTGGCTCAACCGTTATTTCCAGTACACAGGAGGTACTCTCATGAACTGTATCATAGTACAATGATTATTTCAGAACAACATTTTAACCTTATTCAGCCAGGGCCTTTTAGGGCTCCTCAGGCCTGGTGGGATATTTTTATCTCCACCCTATGTAAGTCCTGAAGTACTTCTTCAACTGTTTTGAAACTTCATATCCATGAAGCTTATCATGTATGCAACATTGTGACTGGGTCAAAACATTGATGACGACAGCAAATTTTTGCTGACATCAGCATAAATTTTGAAAATCTGCTTTTTCCCCCTCTACGTATTTCCTGAACCACTTCTTCAATTGTTATGAAACTACAGATGCATGAGGGTTTGTCGTGTATGCAACATTTTGGTTAGGTCAAAAATTTGCTGATGACAGCAATTTTTTGCTGATACCAGCATATTTTTTGAAAATCTGTTATATGCAAAAAAAATAATTTTAAAATCAACAAGCTATCCTCATATTCATCGTAAAGTCGTTAGGGTCATTTTCAAAATCTCAACAACATTTTGAATAACAATGATAATATGCCCCATGGGAGAAATCAAAAAATTCAACATTTTTTTTTAATTCACTTTGTATAAACACATAATCCTCATATTCAGCATTTGGAAACGTTTAATGGTCATTTTCAAATTCCAAACAAATTTTGGGATAGAAATGATGTAAAACACTTGTTATCCTTTTAAAAAAAGATTGGTCTAGTCGAATGCAGCAAATGAGCAAATCTTTAGAAAAAATATTTCACTATTTTTTCATAATTAAAAGATAGCAAAAGTCATGAAATTTCGCAATGGTTGCATTTATATGATATATATGATATATTTATTATACAGAAATTATGGGGCAAAGTGCAACAGGAGGAAAAAAATATCCCCCAGGCTGAATAGGATTAAATCGAATTGTATAAAATTATTTATGTCTTTTAATATTGGACTTTTAACTCATAGAGAGTGTCAAAGCAAATAACTTACCAGCGCAATCAAACCCATTGCCCTCGAATCCTGGATCACATGCACATGTATAATTACCGTCAGTGTTTATGCAAGTAGCATTGGCATGGCATGCATGTGAATCTCCAGTACATTCATTAATATCTAAAATAATAAACATTTATGTGCAACACATTGTCTATGCAAAATAAATGCCACAAAGTGATAATTAAGATTTCTTACAAATATGCAATGATTAAATAATCTTTTTTTTTTACGGCTACCTTTTAGCACCGTAAAAAGCATTTCAATACATACACATGCAAAGTCAAAGCGCAATCTGCATCTGCTAGTTGATAAAACATCTTCCTTCGCACTTCTTTTTAGTAACATTAATCACCATGAATTGCATAAGGTGGAATGGTACTGACAAAATAATGTTAAATCTTAGATAATCTAAACATTGGCTAATTTTAACCAACGTTTATTGATTTACAAGTAAAGACATTTTCATTTTATTGATCATGGTCTGTTTAATCCAATGAATAATTGTTAAAGTATGAAAGGTGAAATTTTGAATTTAGAAACATTTCTGGTCTGAAAGTAACAGGGTCAATTGACAATCTTCAAAGTAAAAAATGAGGTAAACTTCAGTGATTTGGAATGACAAAAGTATCATTAAACTCAAAACAATCATGCTTTCAGACTCTTCAGAACATCACCCAACTCCCTTTTATTGCTTATGCAGCTAAATTGTTTTGGTCAAAAAGTTAAGGAAGAACAAAATAATGTTTTTTCAAAGCAATTAACCATAACCCACCAAAGAGGTGGTAGAGATTATGATTTCTCCTGACGCAAGAAGTATCAATCTTGAAGTAGAGAGTGCAAGCAAACTAAAAAAAGTATATTGTGCATCAACTGTCTCTATTTATATTTCATGTTTACCTGCAATTACAATTAATTGTATTGGTCTTTTACTGATCAGGGGCTTTACTGCCTTAAGAGATGTTAAGCATTGTTTACCTAAAACTGATATCCCATACACCAAATTTTGGGTGATAATCATTTACCTATTTATGTATTCATGAACAACAACAAAGCATCAGGCATCAAGAGTAAAAAATAAAGTTGCTCAAGACAAAAAATTAATTGATGTCATTGGATAGGCCTTGCAGAACGGATAAAAAGAGGAACAGGACCATGTAAATTCAATGAATGTGAAGTGGAACACGAACAACAACAAAACACTAACAATTTACAATGATCACAAAATGTCTTGGTTAATTATCTTTATTTTGAATATATATAGAGCACATCTTGATTTTCCATATAGCATGGATGTAGTAACGTTAATAACTTGCATTCATTCGCTCAGTTCTCTTAAAACCAACTGCAACTAATGTCTTTGCATGTGTTTTTTTGCAATAGATGTTCTGCTGTGACATCACAAATTGAAACTCTGCTATTTGTTGGATGCTTACGATGCGTTAATGCAGAGTGAAACAAGATCCTGCGCTAAAATAAACACTAACGAAAAATCTGGAATTATAAGTCGCCGTTGCATTAGGATCCCCTTTAATCAAATTCTTTATACCCTTAATTTTACGAAATACATTACTAGACTGATAGAAATGTTAAATTTAACTAATTAAGCATTGTTACTGACCTGCACAGTTTGAAAATCCATCGCCTTCGAACCCATCCATACATGTACAATTAAAGGCACCAATAATATTCGTGCACTCAGTATTGTTAACACATGTGTTTAATACACAATCAAGACATTCATTAGTATCTGAAAACAAAGAGGTTGTTTACGCATCGTCATTGAAAATAGCAAGGAAACCAATTCTTGAAAACTTTTAAATTCAAGAAAGGCTAATTTATGACTCAACCATTATTTCCAGTATATAGGAGGTGCGTCCGAAGACTGAAACATGACACAATATTTATTTAAGAACAACATTTTAAATCGAATTGTATAAAAGTATTTTTTTCTTTTAATTTTCGATTTTTAGCTCATAGAGAGTGTCAAAGCAAATAACCTACCAGTGCAATCAAATCCATCACCCTCAAATCCTGGATCACACGCACATGTATAACTACCATCAGTGTTTATGCAAGTAGCATTGGCGTGGCATGCATGCGAATCTTTAGTACATTCATTAATATCTAAAGTCATAAACAATTATGTGCAACGCAACGCCTATGCAAAATCAATGCCACAAAGTGATAATGTAGCTTTTTTTACAAATATGCAGTGATGAAATAATCACTTCTTTTTACAGCTACCTTTTAGCACCATAAAAATATTGCACTACACCCACATGCAAAGTCAAAGCACAATCTGCATCTGCAAGTTGAAAAATATCTTCTGTCGCATTTCTTTTTAGTAACATTAATCCTCATGAATTGGATAAGGTGGAATGGTGATGACAGAATAATGTTAAGTCTTAGATAATCAAAAAATTTGCGAATTTTGATCAGCTTTGATTGATTTACAAGTAAAGAAATTTTCATTTTAATGATCATTGTCTGTTTATTCTAATGAATAATTGTTACAGTTAGAAAGGTGAAAGTTTCAATTTAAAAACATTTCTGGTCTCAGAGTAACAGGGTCGGTTGACAATCTCCAAAGTGAAAGATGAGTTAATCTTCAGTGATTCGAAATGACATAAAATTTCTTCAAAATGGAATTAAGCAGACTTTTACGAAAATCACCTAACTAGCTGTTATTGCTTATGTAACAAAATGTTTTAGGCCAAAAAGTAAAGGAAGAACAAAATAATGTTTTTAGTTTTTTTTTCAAAGCCATTAACTTTGGCCAACTAAAGAGGCAGTAGAAGCTATGACTTTCCCATTCTTTCTCATGGCACATGATGAATCATTCTTAAGGTAGAGAATGCAGGCAAACAAAGAAAATATATTGGGCATCAACTGTCTCTATTTGTATTTTATGTTTACCTGTAATTGCAAATTATTGTATTGGTCTTTTACTGATCGTGGGTTTTACTGCTGATGTTAAGCATTATTAACCTAAAACTAATATTCCATACACTAAACTTTGGGTGATAACCATATACCTATTTATGCATTCAAGAACGGCATGAAACCATATGGCATCAAGAGTAAAAAGAAAAGTTGCTTAAGAGTAAAAATGAATTGGAGTCACTTGATAGATCTGGCAGAACTGATGAAAAAGTGAACAGGATCATGTAAATTCAGTGAATGTGAAGTGGAACGCAAACAACAACAAAACCCTTACAAATTATAATGGACTAGAATAGCGTTGAGATAGTAACACTAATGACTTGCATTCATTCGCTCAGTTCTCTTGAAATCAACTACAACTGCAGTCTTGCTGGGGTTATTTTACAATAGATGTTCTGCTGTGACATCACAAATTGAAACTCTGCTATTTGTTGGATGCTTACAATGCTATAATACAGAGTGAAACAAGATCCTGCACTAAAATTAGCACTAAGGAAAAATCAGCAATTATAAGTCGCCGTTGCATTAGAATCACCTTCAATCAAATTCTACATTCCCTTACTTTTACGAAATGAATTACTTGACTGATAGAAATATTAAATTTAATAAAGTAAGCATTGCTACTAACCTGCACAGTTTGAAAATCCATCGCCTTCGAACCCATCCATGCATGTGCAATTAAAAGCACCAATAGTATTGGTGCACTCAGTATTGTTAACACACGTGTTTAATACACAATCAAGACATTCATTAGTATCTGAAATCAAAGAGGTTGTGTATGCATCTAATTTGAAAATAGCAAGGCAATCAATTCTTAAAAACCTTAAAATTCAAGAAAGTCCAATTTGTCACTCAATCATTATTTCCAGTATACAGGAGGTACTCTCGAAGACTGGAACATAATGCAATCTTTGTTTCAGAACCACATTTTAAATCGAATTGTATAAAAAGATTTTTTCTTTTAGCTTTCGATTTTTGGCTCATATAGAGTGTCAAAGCAAATAACTTACCAGCGCAATCATATCCATCACCCTCGAATCCTGGATCACAAGAACATGTATAACTACCGTCAGTGTTCGTGCAGGTAGCATTGGCGTGGCACGCATCCGAATCTCCAATACATTCATTAATATCTGAAATCATAAACATTTATGTGCAACACAATACCTATGCAAAATCAATTCCTCAACGTGATAATGTAAATATAATACAAATATGCAATATATCATATGTTATCACGTCTTTTTACTGCGACTTTTTGGCACCGCAAAAGTACTACCTGCATCTACAAGTTGAAGAAATATCTTATTCATTATTTTCGGAATTTTATTTCCATTTGTCACGGTCTGTTTATTTTATTGAAAGATTTTTTACAGTTCGAAAGGCGACAGATTGAATTTAAAATCATTTCTGGTCTCAAAATAGCAGGGTCAACTTACTAATCTTCAGTGATTTGAAACGACACAATATAATATTTCCAAACTCATAATAATAACGCTTTCATATTTTTAAGAATATCACCTAACTCCCTTTTATTGGTTGGGTAACTATAATGTTTAAGGTTAGAAAGTTAAGGAAGAACAAAGCGTTTTTACATTATGATCAGTTTATCTTTCTCATGTCCATTATGGAGTCATACTAGACTCACGAATGATGATTCAACGAGA
>JAYJMG010032661.1:0-10326 GCA_036873935.1 Stomotoca atra
TTCTTCTTCTTCTTCTTCTTCTTCTTCTTCTTCTTCTTCTTCTTCTTCTTCTTCTTCTTCTTCTTCTTCTTCTTCCTGTCTACTTTTGTGATCATGGTCGCACTCACATTAAAAAGGCAACAAACGACTCTGAATGTTGAAAATATTATTGGGTCATACTCTCGTTTAGAACTTTGTAAAAGATTTTTCACGTTCGAAGAAAACTGGCGGTAAAATGTCTGAAGCAGAGATTGATAAAGCATGCCAAGAATTCGTATGTCTATAATGTTCTTCATGTTTTGTTTTTGTATTTATTTTTGTTTTTAATGATTTTTTTTATTTTGAGTGTTCACTGCTATAAAACAGCTTTAACAAAGGACCCTCGGAACATGGTTGAGATGAGTTGGAAGAGTTGGTGAAATTCGCCATACTTTTAAATATATAAAAACATACTTTTAAATGTATAAAATGAAAACTTTATGACCATACCCGAATGTGACCATAGAGATTTTACCATTGCAACTTTTTTTCAAATTCTTTCTACACCCCTGATAGCTCTATTATTTTATTCTATTTTCTATGTTTCCAGGGGGTATTGACTTCACTCATTGCAACTTCAGCTTTTGTTTCATTCATTTAGTTGGCAGAATTTGACAAAAATAAAGACGGAAAAATTGAGCTATTTGAACTGCAAAAGTAAGTGTAAAAATTCGTTCATACCACAGTCAATTGTTCGTTCATAGTCAAATCGAAAAATCAACAGATTTCGTCGCAGCGTCATTCATGGCCACATGAATTTTCTTCCTTGCGTTTTTTTTTCTATCAGTTAATTGCAACTTTTAGTTTAGCATCAATTTTATCGGAGTCTGTGTGTTGACTCTATCTATGAGAGTTTGTTTATGACGTATTTGGGGTCAGCGAAAATTTAGGACCAGTGTAACAAGGGCGAAAGTAAATGAATGCGACTAGACGATCATCGACCCTATCGAAACAATTTTACAATGTATTACAACGTAAAAACTAACGTATATTAGATCGTTAGTACCTGGAAAAATCCCTCGATTTATGAGAAACTGAAAACTTCAATCGACTCAGAGTAATCTTAATGCTTTTCTTATAGAATAATCCCTAAAGAACAGAACTTCCTGCTTCAGTTTCAGGTAAGAAAATCTTCTTTTATTCATACATTGACGTGAGCTTAGCACTCTTTGGCAACTCTCTTCCTCGTAACTACAGGGTCTGTCAAAAAGGTCTTTTTTCCAAAAGAAATTCCATTAAACCATGTAGGCGCAAGTACGTGTCGCCAAATTCGGCAGACTCTCAAATTAATAGGAATTTCATTTTTACTGTTAGATTTGTTGTGCTTACATGTTTGTTACGTTTTTATATCATTCAAACTAAACATCGTTACGATATGAAATTTGGTAGGTGTCATTGTTACTACTAGTTCTTCTTCATAAAATTTTTGACGTGACAATTTGGGCAAATTTGGTACTGTCAGATGTCATTAAATTTGGCAGTTAGCACCATTATCCTCAAAGTAAAATTTCAGACCACGCCCAATTATAACGTTCCTTAATAGGCCCAAATAGGCCAAAAAAATTACAATGCTCCTATTTCCTTGCAAATTGACACCCAGAGCAAAATTCTGGCAAATTTTGGCCAAAATCAGATCAGAAAACATTGGAAACGCACAGTGATCCCACATTCTGACACCCACCACTCTTTTTCCTGCACAGTTTACTGAGTTAAATGATAGGCCAACTTACAGCATAAATCTTACTGCCCACCAGAGAAGTTTTTTTGATTTGATTTGGTCAAAGTACTGCCAGAGAAAGAATCTACTACGTCATATCACGTACATAACTTGTTCAATCTACTCTCCTTCTTGCCAAAGTAAAAAATGATGGAAGTAAAAGTGAATCTAAACAATATATATTTCTTTTCAGGAAGATCTTACGGAGGACACATTCGAAAAAGTTTTCAAGCATTATGACAAGGTAAACATATTCTGAACATAGAACCAAACACTTTCTGTAAGACACAAAAAAGTATTGTGCATCATTGCAAATGTTAAATATAAGTTTCAATTTAATCGATATTTAACCACAAAACTGGCTTTTCTCTTCAGCATAGGTCTTTCTCTTCAACAGGGTGTTGACTTAAGGACAGTGCCAAACAGTGCAACACATTTCATTTTTTGTTTTCATCCAGCGAGAATCAAGTTTTGATAAAAAATGTTCAATCGATGCCTTTGTATTTATTTGACTGATTTTATTTCCATCCGACATAAAAGGTCAGTGCCATCATGGCCAAGATGATTAGCTCTATTTTTATCAGAGAGCTAGGAATCTTGGCTAGTCCGATCATAGCTGAGGCAAAAATAAATTTGAAGAAATTTTCTTTATGAAATCCTTCCATTTTCTCTTTTGTAGGATGGTAATGGTGTAATAGAAGGACCTGAATTAATTGGATTGCTACGTGATCTAAGAGAGCATGCTAGTGATAGTGATGAGGTAACTACTCACAGCTCCTGGTCCGGGAACCTGAGATTCGGCCCGAAAATATTGTGTTAATCTACCATGTTGAGAAATCTGTAAAAGCTGCTCACTTTTGTGATGTTCTTCTAGCACAAACTGGCCATACAATTAGTCTCTTTCTAATCTCGTTCTCTGTGGTCTATTATCTCTTTTTGATGAGGGAAAAGGGCCCTGGAAACAAAGTTGGCTTCTACTTGAAGTAGCAGATATTTTTGTTCAAAATTATGTTTGTGCCTCGTGCTCCCAGAGTCATGTTACTGAAGGAATTCAAAATAGAAAAAAATTGTTTACTGTAGCAAAAGTATATGAAAAAACTTACGAAAATCTCAAGGGTTATTGCTGACTCACCGATAAAAAATTTGAATACTTTGACTAAGTTCCAGGACACCTTACAGAATTTAGCGTACAGTTATAATAAACGCGTGTGGAACTAAAAATACAGTTTAATTTAAGAAATCTACAAGGGCAAAATAAACGGTAGTCGTTCAAACAGTGAATACTCTTTAATATGCACAGCATTTGTTTTAGCGAATATCAATTGTGCCACGCTAAAATCCTAAAACATGGAACTATTTAAAGCAATACAAGCCTCGATACTGAGTGCAGACTGTATCTAGCATTTTTTCTTATTAGTAAAGAAAAGGTTTTTCTTTGTTTTAGGGTTATGTGGTACCAACATCAAAAGAATTGGAAGATTATCGAGACATGATTCTCGGCCTCTCTGATGAGGATAAAGACGGCAAATTACAAAAACACGAGATTAAAATGTTATTCTTAGGATGAATTTTTTAGCTGAAATTTTTGTCGTGTTTTTTTACTGCAATTAGCTGTCATTATCTTTTTTCAACGCGCTAATTTCCATTCTTACGATCTTTCATATTCTTTAAAGTTTAAAAGTGTTAAGGATGTTTTCAGTCAGATAATCTAGCCGAGATACTGGGATCGTCCCGGTATTCTAGCTAAGATGGATTATTCTTTATCGTCTTCCCCTCTCTTCCTTCATTATGGACGCCATGTTTGGCGTTTTCTCTCTTGTTTAACCCAGCTTCGAACCCCGGACCAAGATCTCAGAATCCAGGAACGAGGTTTATTTCAAAACGTCGCATAATGTTAACCTTAATGTGTACTTACTAGATTGATTTGCCGGTAAATTTTTTCGAACAAATTTTGCTGGCTATGATATTTGTCAATGTTTTCTGCAACTTCAGTTGTTGAAAACATGCGACTAGCTGGACATGGTTTACCTAGTTATCTTATATTGGGTCTGGGGTCCACGAAAACATCAAGAGGGTGAACGCATTAGTTTTTACATTTACATTTATTCGTATAGAATCTCAACGTACTTTTGAAGGATATCTAGATCAAATCCTCATAAGTCTCGACTGCTCCGTGTAACCACAAATTTTAAATATGAAACCCCAAACCTCGGCAGCTCGAAAGACACCTTGAAGGTAAGAAAAAGCCTTTAAGAAGGATTATCGCTTTTTGCCTTTCTGACGAGTATAAAGCGCTTGAGACGAGTTTATTCTTTTCGTTTAAATTTTGTTATCTTGAAGACTGGGATCGTGAAACATTGAAGTCGAGTAGTGCTGAGGTGATTATTTAACTGTATATATTTCTTAGAATATTTCAAGTCTTTTAAATCTTCGTGCTAAGTTTTTTCCACAGTTTTTCGCTTAACGATGAGTTGAAAAACATGAAAAGTTCTTGGTAACGCGATTGATGTATGTTGCAATATCGATACAATGTATCAACTTGTTTTGTAAAAGCTAGAATTGCAAAGAAAAAGAACAATAGAAATAATAGAAATATTTTTCATTCAGACCATAGACCATAGAGAGCCACCAACCCAATTCGATTCCAGTGCCTTTCATCTATTTTTTCTTTGAGGACTGTCATAGCAAAAAAAACAAAAACCGCGGGGTAGTTTGCAATCCTATAACCGGGATTATCAGCTTTCTCCGGATATCAAAATCCATAATAGCCGCCGGGGAAGAGCTGAGAATCCACTTTCCTGCGAAACTTCTATAATTAGAAAGAACACTTTTGTGCATTTGTTCCGCTTTCGAATTTGAACCATTGCTTATGAACCGATCTACGACTAGTGTAGTAAAAAATCGAAGAATTAGGTACCATAAGTATATGAAATTTCATTGCTAGTAGAGTCCAATGCTTAAACTTTTTTAGTTTACCAATGGACTTAGGAACTTTGTTACCAGGCTCTCTTGTACCTTGAACCACGGTTAAGGAGTTAGATGTCCAAAATTTGACCATTATTTTAACGAATACGAGATGGAGCACCCTTGCAATAAACAATTTTCATGGTTTTTCAGCTGCTTCCGTTCATATCAAACTGAATCTTAACACCAATCCGTCAACCTCGAACCCAGGGCTTCTTCTCCTTTTTGATAAAGAGAAGAAGCCCTGGGTTCGAGGTTGACCAATCCGTATGAAAACAAAAACTCCCACCATTTCTGACTTACAGATCTTTCATGACAAACCGTCCAAGCTGGAGAAAAAAACTAAAATCCCCAGAGTTCCATAATACCCCGCAACCCCGATAACTCGAACTTTCATTAATTCGAACTGTTTTTGGATTCCCCTTGAACCTTTCCTAATACTTTTTCAAAAAACACTCGTTAACTTGAACGATATAAGATAAATTATAAACTCGCTATAACTCGAACTAATGTGAGGAACATTCGGTAACTCGAAACATTTTCATCGGTCCCTTGAAGGTCTTTTCTTTAAGCTAGCAGGATTTTTGTTTGGAAGATGTTATTTAATTGAACAATGATTCTAGACAGAATTAAAATCGAACTTATTTCTTTCAAAATCGATATTCTCATCTCATACTGTACTAAACAGACATCGTCGTCTGCGCGACTGTTTATAAAAATCCTCTTTCAACCCTGTGGCTTTAAGTGATTTTTTCTGTGTAAAATCAGAGATAAAGAAGACGTTTTGGTTCGGGACCTTGTGATTTTAGTAAATCTTTAATTTTAGATGAAGCAGAAAAAAACCCAGATCAGTTTGTAGCTGCATAAATTTAGAGGTACTTAATTTGAGAATGTATTCGGACTTCCTGTGGCTGACTCGGTTAAAACGAATTTTCCGTTTTCCAAGTTAATTGTTTTAAGAGATACATTGGAACCTCTAATACCATGAGGAGTTAAATTTTCGCGCATGGGCTTTTTTTTGACTTCACGTGGACATATAAATAAAGATGTCGAATATATTACCATCGGCATCTTCCCATTCTGAATCATTGTCATCTGGTGTCTGTTTGCTTATACATTTCATGTGATTTCATTGACTGACATACATAAAGAAATCGATTTCTTTTGCTGCGAACCCATTTCTAGATACCTCAACCTTCAAATTACAGGAAATGGAGGTTGATTTTTTTAGTTATCGCGGGGACATATTTTCGCGGATCGCTTGTGATCAAAATTTTCACGGAGTCATATTTTCGCGAAAATGGCCAAAATCCGCGAACAATTTCTCCAGTATTTATTTTATCTCCATAAGGTAGTGGGACCAGGCCTTGGGACCAACTGTGAGTGACTGCTAATTGGAGGTGGTAGAAGGAAGAAAACACAACAATGAAGTTCAACTTAATCTATCCCTTCACCAATATTTTCATAAGTAGAAAACGTAAAATTATCCAAGGAGTGCAACGACTGTGACACAAAAGTTATTATAAACTTCGCTTTCTTCGGAAGTATCCTTCATCCATTGATAAATCACCATACATGAATTTGACAACAAAGTCATTCCACAAATGCTCCAAACAAAATTTGAACTAAGCAGCCTTGTACTCTTAGTTCCTACGAATTTAGGTTCAAAGACTATGTGCAAGATTTCTCATTGAATAGCTGGAAGCTAGTTGGTGCTAGCCTGGTTCAAGATACAAACTTCCGAGTTACTAATGATGGTACAGGACACGTTAAACTGGTTGGAACGTCATTGGCGTGCGTCTTTAAACAGCATCAAGGCGCAATATCTTTTGAAGCACTTCTTATAAACCAAAAACTACTGTCAGCGTTCACACCGCACTAACTAAATCTACCAGTTTAACTCTGCAAAGGTACAGTGTTATACAGCGTCATCAGCAATTCACTCTTTTGTGATCAACAAACAGTTTCCTTGTGAACATTTGTGACATATTATTTTTCCATTAACGATTGAATAATGAAATCAGAATCATTCCGCCAGGTAAGGTACACTCCTTGCTTGGTCACA
Source organism: Stomotoca atra (assembly GCA_036873935.1). Lineage (NCBI taxonomy): Eukaryota > Metazoa > Cnidaria > Hydrozoa > Anthoathecata > Pandeidae > Stomotoca > Stomotoca atra. The sequence continues at coordinate 6,765 of JAYJMG010032661.1, forward strand.
CATATCTTTCCCAACCGTTCTACCACCAAACATTTCACGTAACACAACGAAGGAAGCCATTCTAGGTTCACGACACACCTGAGGTTGTGACTGGTATGGGTTTTAGTTCGTACCTCATGCAAAGATATTCACTCGATACGGAAGTGAACGCTACGCTGATCGCTGTCTTTATCCACCATACCCAGCATTTAGGGAACCCTGCCACACAGCAGCATATGATGAAGTGAATAAAGTGAGAGGTGAAGGCGTAATCTAAACACTGAAATAAACGAGAATGTATAAGGGGCTTACAAAAACAGAAGATGCACGTGAAGGGAAACACAAATCGTCACGATTTACATCGTAACGGACCCACGACATATTTAGGTTCAATACATAAAGCAGGATTTCAATACAACTACATTTCCGCTATAGCTCGTGCCAAAAATTCAACTGAATGAACTTTCCGTCAGAACCTTTTTCGTTTGACCAAGCAAAATCGAAAGAAGAAAAAGAGAAGAAACAGACCATTTATTCGCATGAAAAAAGTACATAAACCTATCAGCTATAAATGTTGTAATATATAACAACAACATTAGCTATGTGTTACTGCCGACAGACTAGCATGAATAGCACTATAGCTAGAGTATTAAAGTGTAAAAAGGTCTTTGAAATTTAAACATTGTAATTATGCAGTAAAAACTGAGTACCTACAGTATTGTTTAAATATTGTCTTTTAACACCACCTATTTATTACAAGTTGACTGTGCTCTTGTTCACTCACATCTGAAATAGTGTTAGGTCAATCTACCGCTACTAAGATTAATCGTACAGTAACTGTACAAAAACGAGCTGTAAGAATTCTCGCATTCTCGCATCAACGTACCGTATTTCCTGTTATAAGCGCCCAGCCTTTATTAATCCCCCCTCCCCCCTTCCTCTAATAAATGCCCATCTCAATCTGAAAATAATTTTATAAGCGCCCCCCTTTAATAAGCGCCCATGGCTCTCATTAGAGACACGAAGGAAGAAAGAAAAAGAGAAAACACTGCACATTTTGAGATATATCGAAAATAACCCGGCAGACGAGGTTGATGAAGATGACGAAGATGTTGAAATTTGAAAAAAATCAAGCTATTTGAATTTTGTGTTGTCTTTCTTTCTTTGGATTTCCAATAAGCGCCCACTCCATTTACCAAAATTTTAAAATAAGCGCCCCCTTTAATAAGCGCCCCGTCTAATAAGCGCCCACTCAAATTCAATTTTTTTTTTATAAGCGCCCAGGGCGCTTATCACAGGAAATACGGTATATAAGTGTTGTATTGTGACATTGCTTTGCTTCTTCACTTTTTTTTCTTCTTTTTTTAATTCTCTCGATCACCAATTTATTCGAATCCAACTACAACCGCTACTAAGTTTTTTTATGCGACGGTTGATAATTTTGGAGACAGAGATCGAGAGAATTTTACGCTATACAGTATATAGCGTATATGCAGTGGTAAAGAATGCTGAAAATGACAAACTCGTTAAATTTCAAAATTGCCAAGAAAGCTGATCCCAATCAAATCGCCTTATATCGCGAAATACAAACTGATGCCAGATTGCAAGAAAAGGGAAGTAAGAATCACCTGTTTGGCTCGTTGGACAATTAACCACAAAGCAATTGCACTAAACAAGAACGAAGTGTCACCACAGATGAAAATTGCATAAATAAATGGATAGTGGATGAAGTTGTAGTGTAAAAACGACTAAAGTTTACAGCAAATCCATTTAGTGACAGTTTTAGGGATTACAGCAGTACAACAAATCTAAGAACCATCTATTTACGGATTATGGATCCAGAATGATGAATTATACTGTAGCTTCGGATTTGTATAGATTTATGGAACAAAGTCCATTAGCTTATTAATTTTTTTCTTAAAACTGTCACTTTTTAATAGTATGAGCTTTCAGCATATACACTCAAAATAACAAAAAACTTTGTGTCTTCCGAAGTCATAAACTTCACAGCAGTAGAGGTGCACAACACATTCCCATGCCTAACACGCAAAAGCATGCTTGAAACATTTTTCTCCATCATAAAGCAAAGAATGAATCTCTTCTAACCTGGACAAAGTGTTGCAAAAGTACACAGACAATTGAATTCTTCCAATAGTTGTCATAAAATCAGCTTCCTGAAAGAAAAAAAGAGACATCATTACAATGTGTGGACGTCTTCACCTCCGAAAAAACCCTCTGACAACAATGTAATATTGATTGCCAACCACTTAATTTATATCGAAAGAATTTTTATTCATCTATATTGTTAATCTATTAGCCAAGGATGACAAATAATGACAATATTACCAATGTCTAACAAAGTTTTCTATTGCAAAATATCAGCAGCCATATTCCCTTCCCAGGATTTCAACCATCATGTGACTTTCAATGTAAACTTTTACCCCTGGAAAATGGACACAGCCATTTTACCTTTTACACTCAACGCAATTAGTGGGGTCAAAATGTTCGTGTGGTCAATTTGTAATACCTAACAAACTGTTATGACTTTTTGAAAAGTATTAGCATCTATATCATATCCATCGAGTATATGTGTCCCCGATCAGCCAAATCCTTGTAAGCAGCATTTTAGTAAAATCCGGGGGTAATGTTCTTGCAAAATTTGTTCAGAAAAGAATCTTTATCTGTTGTTTTCCACCATAGACTCGATGGATATATACTAGCTGTTCATAATAAGAAGTATGGGTTTCCTGTCTAAAGTTGTTTCTGTTAGTTTGTATTCACCATGCGAGACACAGGTTGAAAAATATTAAACCCCTCAGATTTAATTTTTTTTTTAATTTTTGGATTAATATTCGCATCTTGAACATTGACATTTTTATGTAATGTAATATTGATTCCCAACCAGCTTTTATATCGAAAGAATTTTTATTCATCTATTTGTTAAACTATTTGCTGAGGATGAATAAGAACGACAACATTACCAATGTCTAACAAAATTTTCTATCTAAATTTTCTATCTAAATGTTCTTTCAAAATATCAGCAGCCATATTCCCTTCGATGTTCAACAATCTCCCTATTTTGCGACTGTCAATGTAAACTGTATGTCCTTGAACTGATGTCATATTTGATACAGACGTTTACAGAGGAAGTTTGCAGACTTAAGGGTTTTCGTGAACATAACTTGAACAGGGAACTGACTGTTTAAACATATATAAACAGTACCATAACACATACTATTATTATAACTTACATTCACATCAAACAGTTGATGAACTGATAACGGTCTTCCAATTATTGCGTTGTGTACAACTAGCCAGAAACCTAAGGCTGTGTAAAAGACAGACTGAACTGCAATGATTTGAGAAATAATCAGCAACGGATCCCAGACATGGCTGCGGAAATGACCAGCCATAAAAAAACAAATATTTTATAACTACAAAGGAAAATGCGCTGATGATTAATTCATGTAGAGAATCATTAAGTATGAGGGAGCAATTCCCGATACATAATAATAATAATAATAATAGTAAATATTTTAAGTGGCTAGCCTAGAAAATCTCAAGGACCTATAGTCAATGGATT
>JAYJMG010032771.1:0-10325 GCA_036873935.1 Stomotoca atra
TGTCAGATTTATGCATTCCCCGTATTGTAAGTGTTTTTTTTCTGTATCATTTTGGTGGATATCTCTTCACCAGTAATGCATAAAATGGTGTAAGGTATGTTCCTCGGTTCTTCGCAATCCATAACCATAATTCAACTTCTAAGCAGTGTAAGTCTTGCTAATAATGTTAAATATGCTGTTGCTCTTTCTTATGGTGCTATCAGTCTTTGGATAAATCTTGGGTAGAAATGTTTTTGAGAAAAGCTGATTACAAACCGAGCAAACTCAAAACATATCACTCTAAATAATGAATTTCATTCTTTCACGGCATTCTTTGTATGTAAATATTTATTTTACAAAATATTTGTGTGGCCTATTTCCTTGTTATCTAGTTTGCTGTTTACTTCAACATTCTTTTTTTGATTTTTTCAGGCTGGAAAAGACCCTGCTATTTCACTTGCTTTGCACACAACAAGTCACCAAAAGAAAGAACGGAATGTGGAACCACTAACAACCATATCATCGGTCAGTGAAGCCAAGGACCCTTCAGATCTCTGTTTAGAAGTCTTGCAAGCCAGTGAGAATGGTGAAAGAAGCACAGAGATGGTGGAAAAGGGCTCTGCTTCATTCTCGACCTCTGAAAATGGTAGTTTTATCATATCAGATGAAGTTGAATTAAAAGTTCGCAATCGGAAAACAACAAAGGATTCATCACGCGTTGTTTTAGAGTATCAAATTGACACAGGAAAGAATGATGATCAGGAAAAGAAGGTGGAGAAATATAAAAGTTGGAAAAGAATTTTGCTGTTAATTATTGCTATAACTGTCCACAACATACCAGGTAAGACAATGTTCAAAAGATCTCAAAGTTGTGGATATCTTAGTTGATCTTGCTCTGTTGTTATGTGAATATAAGTATAGATAATCTTATCTTTCTCAGCACAAGATGTAAATTATGTTATGTAGTTTAGAGTTGATCATCACTTTTTAAAGTATTGACAACTTTTTATGCTTCACGTAATGGTATTTTTGTGTAACAAATGGGTTTACAACTAAAATAAAGTGAACTGTGTGGGATCCTACTTTCGACTTCGGAAGATGCAACATTATAAACGTATAGTGCAATAAGAAAGAAAGAGCTTTTTTCTGTTTTCGTTTTTCCTCAGGTGATTGATTCATTGATTTAAGTTTTCGTGAAGTATGCTGAATCTATTAAATCGCCAAAATTTTATTGCTCCAACAAAATTTAGTGTTTAAGGTATTTCTACCAACGCAAGGAGTCGTGTATTGCATCTTTTATTTGTACAGAGGGTCTTGCCGTTGGTGTTGCTTTCGGTGGTATTGGATCTTCTAAAGAAGCTACTTTCAGTTCTGCGAGGTATGTTCTTGCGTGTTATCTTGTTATTAAATTATGTGGCTAGTCACCCTCAATTATTTTACAATAAAATTCACCCCTAATCTTTCAATTGGAATTATGGTGTAGGCTTCTAATTTAGATGTTGTAGAGATAGAAAAACCTGTTAATGCAACACCACTGCTTTAATCCAAAATTTGTGATAAATTATATTATTGATTATGGTAAGTCATAAATCCGTAGCTATAGTCTGGATCTATAATCCATAAACGGATCGTTCTTGGATTTTTGTACCTTTTATGATAAATCCACAATCTGTAATCTATAATCCGAAATCCATAATCTGTAATCTAAAATCCATAATCCCTAATTCACATTATCCAATCTATGTAAGGCTTGTTATCCATTTCCCTAAGACTGTCACATTTATTCATCAGCTTAAATATTTATTTTGCAAAATGTGGATTTTTGTTACAACTGAATCTAAAAGTAAATATATTCTTCAAAAAGATAATTTCAAAGCATGAAAGCCTTTTGGTTTTGCATTCATATTCAGTATATAAAGTAAAGCTAGGTACTTTAAAGTTTTAAAATTAATATGTATTTTTTTTAAAAATGAATACGAAAACATTTTCCATAGCGAATGAACTGTTTTTCAGCGGTCTTATACTGCATTTTCTTAAGTGAACGATTACTGTATTCATTAAGAAAAATTTTCTGCAGAGTATATGGAATCGTTTCAATTTTAAGAATTAAAATCAGCGTGGTAGAAAGACATTGCTTTGTCTTGCCCTGTTTTTCGTCCTATTTTTGACACTTTCTTTGTGTACTTTTACTTCTTGATTTGTAGAAGTCTAGCTATTGGCATTGGTATCCAAAATTTTCCAGAGGGAATGGCTGTCAGTATTCCTTTGTGCGCAGCTGGATACTCTCCATTGAAAAGCTTCTGGTGGGTGTCATTATTAAGCTCTTTGCATGTTAAATTGCATAAAGCAACTAAAATATTGGCTTTTTTTTTAAGACCGTAATTTGAGCATAAGATAAATTTCTTTGAATAAAAAACTTATCGATTTGAATGATAATGCTCCACCTCAGGTTGTTGCTACAAAGGCATTGTAAGTTTATTGCGTGAGGCAATCTAATTCATGAGCAACATTCGAATTCCACAATGTTTACAAATGGATAGTTTTTCTATTTATCAAATTTATGATAAAATACTCCTGTTGGTTTCCATTGTAGAACGGGAAATTGATTTAAAATAAAAACCTCAAAGTATAGAATAAAGCAGCCAGATGTTGAACCCAAAAATATGCTATAAACTAAGAATACTTGACGCTGACAAATAAGAAATCATGATCTGATTATTTTTTTACACAGTTATGAAATAAAATTTATCAAAAACAAATGTTTTTACTTTGCCTTCACCCAATTAAAATTGCGAATCATTAATTCATTATGGAAAGCCAAAACTATAAAGAGCATATAAGCTGAAAACGTTTCCTGGTGTTGCTGATGATCTGCAGTTTGTAATTGGAATGCTTTTAAAACTTGTCATGTTTATTTTATCGTTTGTTCCTGAGAAAAATATTTGTGTGGGCATACAATTTAATGCAAAAGATAACTTTAAAGGAAGAAACTTTCGCGGAAGAAACTTTCACGAGTCGAAAAAATCGCAAAATAGGGAATAAACTTTCGCGAAAGACCATTTTTGCAATTTTTCACGGGAATAAACTTTCGCAATTGGCAGTGACTGTGGACGTTTTTTCAGAAGAAACACAATCAATTTGCCAAAATTTTGGCAAAAATACTGTAGAAAAAACTTTTGAGACATTTCGCGAGAATAAACTTTCGCGAATGGCCTCTTTTAAGATTTTTCGCGGGGCTAAACTTTCGCGATTTTGCCAAAAATTCGCGAAATCGCGAAAGTTTCTTCCGCAAAAGTTTCTTCCTTTAAAGTAAACTGGGATGTTAAACTGTTGCCATTTTTATTATTCGACAGATATTTTGTCGATTTTGTTTTGATTTTGAATTTTTAAAAGAAAAGGAGAAATCAGCTGAAGTTGCATCAATATTATTCACCACTAGATACCTAAAAAGAAATTTGCTCAGTCTATCTTGTAAGATTTCTATTTAGGTATGGTCAGCTTAGTGGAATGGTTGAACCTGTCTTTGGCGTGCTTGGAGCGTTAATTGTTATAGTTAGTCATTGTTTTCTTCTTTTTTGTTGTTCTTGATCTGGCACAGAATTTGATAATTGAGACACAGATGAAAGAATTTAGAAAAAAACGTATTGTTCCTTTTACCTTCCAATAAAAGATGTTCAAGAATTTTTGATTTAAACTAGACTCTTCAACAATTGGACTGGTTTGGCATTGCATCTGTTGTGCTTCATCTGATTTAGGGGTGTGAACATACTCAATGTATTTACTTTGTTGTGCGTTGCTTCATGCTGATGTTGATGCACCAAGTCATGAAGAAAAAACATGAAGTCTTAAAAAATGTTCTTTACATATCTAGTAATGATAAAGATTGGTTAGTTAGGAAATGCATACTTATTCTTATTCTGACAATTACAGGTTGCTGAACCAATTCTTCCATATGCATTAGCATTTGCCGCTGGCGCTATGATTTATGTTGTTGTGGATGACATTATTCCAGAAGCTAATATGTGGTAAGTGGTAATGTTTTTAAGTTTTATTTGCTATTATTGTTCCTTAATAATGAAATATAAAGCACATGCTAGTTGAAACAAATGGATTAATTTTACTTAAGGATTATTTTTACTTTTCTTTCGCTAGATGCTGTACCTTTCTGAGTAGTAAACTCCAGGCTTCCTTTTGGAAGGCCGCAGAAGAATGTTGATAAATCAAGAGAAGCTAGAACAATGAATTTTTGAAAAGCCTGTCTTGATTCAAAAGCTACTATATGTTCTTTGCTTATTGTATAATTTAGTGTAAAGTTTTCATTTCATTTTTTCATAGTGGAAATGGCCGTGTTGCCTCCTGGGGCTGTATGATTGGTTTCATAGTGATGATGTGTTTGGATGTTGGTCTTGGATAACCATTTCTTTTCCAGTTGTCAATGGCTGCAAGTTTTTGTACCATCTTGATCTAAACCATCTTTATTTAAAATGGTGCATATGATCATTCTAGGAGACTTTTACTAGGACTACCATAGTGAGGTTTTTTATTGTAGTAAGGTTTGAGATTCAAAATCTATTTAATTATTACCAGTTTTTATATCACTTTGTCTTGCTGCACTGCGAAATATCGCGATGGGTTTTAATTTCCCATGCAATCCAGTTGTGAAGAGTTCTCAAGAAAAATTGTAGACTGAAATCGAACTGCTGGTATTTGTTTCACTACAGTTTCATGTAAAACAAACATCATTTTTGACTATGGTGGTACGTCCCACTACTGGTAAAATCTCTTTGTAATTGCCATCTTTGTATGATGATATAGTAGAGGTAGAAGTTATGTAGGTTCCAATTATTTGAGGTGCGTATATTTTATTTTTCTGTATCAAATAGTGTCGCTGTTTCAAAAATTTGGTGCCTTATTTATTGTCATCTAGCTTAAGATGCATATTTGTGTGTGAAAGAAAGTGTGCATATTGCTAGAAAAAATTATAAATTTTATAATGTAAAACGTTTTATCTTTAAGCATGTTATGGTTTTGATTGAGTTATTATTTGGAGTAGTTACGTCTCAGCATATATATGCATAAACATATGAAAAAGTCTCCGTTTTCTGATGTTTTCTGGTTCTTCTTTTATGGCAGCTTTTGCAGAATCAGACTTTCCGATCTTATGAATTGAAACACGAACGTATTAATTTTATTTTTTGGCCAGGTTTATGATGCTACTTGTTTTCCGGTTCATAGTTAGGTTAGTTCTGACTTTTCCAATGGCTTAACCCTATTCAGCCTAGGATTTTTAGGGCTCCTCATGCCTCCCCCTATGTATCTCCTGAACTACTTATTCAACTGTTTTGAAACTTCATATGCATCAAGCTTATCGTGTATGCAACATTTTGGTTCGGTCAAAAATTTGTTGACGACCACAATTTTTTGCTGACGTCAGCATAATTTTTGAAAATCTGCTATTTCCCCCTCTACATATCTCCTGAACCACTTCTTCAATTGTTATGAAACTGCATATGCATAAAGCTTATCATGTATGCAACATTTTGGTCTGGTCAAAAATCTGCCGACGACAGCAATTTTTTGCTGATGTCAGCATAATTTTTGAAAATCTGTTATATGCAATAAATTCAATTTTAAAATCAATAAGTTATCCTCATATTCAGCATTAGTAAAAATTTTATGGTCATTTCCAAAATCCCAACAAAATTTTGAATAAAAATGATATATACAGTAACATGCCACATGAGAGAAAACAAAAAAATCAACACTTTTTTTTAATTTCACTTTGTATAAACAAATTTTTCTCATATTCAGCATTAGGAAATTTTTAATGGTCATTTTCAAATTTTGGATAAAAATGATGGTATAACACTTGTTATCCCATAAAAAAAAGATTAATTAAAATTAAAAGTCCAATTAAAAGTTAGGAAAAGTCATGAAATTTCAGCATGATTGCCTTTATATTACAGAAGTTACTGGGAAAAGTGCAACAGGGGGATACAAATATCCCCCCAGACTGAATAGGGTTAATGCATGTGGAAAAAAATCCAGTTTTTATATACCTTCTTATCAAATGTTTGTGTATCAAGAACCAAGAAATAATCAGAAGCTTGAAATTAATGTTGTGAAAAAGTTTTCCTTATGTGCGAAAAGAATTATGCCATTTTGAACTGTTGTTCGGCAGCCATTAGTATGATTAGCAACAAGATTCCTGTGTTGTGATTTTTCTTACTCGTGAATCTTCTCAGTTATATGAAATATAGATGAAGCCTGATGGCACTTCCCAGTGGGCAAAATCGTTCAAAAGTCACTACGGAGGAGGGTATTTCTATCGAAACGATACGCATAATGCGCATCGTTTCAATAGAAGTACCCTCCTCCGCAGTGACTTTTGAACGATTTTGCCCACTGGGTTGTAACGATTCAAAGAAACCTGCATATGAAATCTTTTAAAATAATTAAGTCAACGCCTTATTTGGATAAAAAATTTTTTTGAGAAATCGTTTGGAAATTCGACATTGTCGTAAAATAAAGTAAACTAATGTCTTGATCTGTATTTATTTCCTGGCATCTTTTTTGGATTTCTTAAGTATGAGTGTGTCCTGCCCTCCCAGTGTTTCATGCTATCTTTGTTTTGAGTATACAAGAGCATGTTATTACTTTGTTACGTAGGATTTTTATGCAATGTAACTAGAGTACAATTATTTATTTTATGATAAATAAATTTGCTATCAAAACCATGTTCCTCTATTTCCGACAGTATGCTATTATTTTATTTTATTTTCAAACTGAACGTGCCCATGTGAAATGATTTCGTTACGAATTCCATTACGTGCTCAGTTTCACTGTGATTCATTTAAAAGTGATATTGTTTGAGTTATAAAGTGGGTTATCTTAGAGCTGCTAGTTCTGGCCTGCAGTAGTTAAAATTAATTGTTTGTGATATTTATTTTTTCTACTTTAGTTTTTTCAAAATAATATTTTCGTTACACAATGACTTCCGGAAATGGTTTTTCGCTCACAGATTTATTTTCTTATAATAATTTAACCCATGCCATTGCTGGAGCTACTGGCAGTGTGGTTGCAATGTCAACGTTTTATCCGTTGGACACTGTGCGCACAAGACTACAAGGTATGCCTTGATATTATTCGAATTTCTGTAGATACGGCACTGCTATCTTTTTAAGTTGTATATAATGTCTAATTTTAACTGTTAAAACTGATTACTGATGTGAGTTTCTCTTTATTTTTTATTCCAGCTGATGATGATTTGAAAGCTTTGGGACCTTTTGAAGTTATGAAACAACTTTCCGAAGAAGAAGGAGTGTATGATCCTTTTACTTTGTTAACCTCCTGTCTTGAATAAACTGGAACAGACTTGACTATCTATGTTCCTATGTTGTGATAAGTTCAGTTAAATATGATTATACCCAGCTAAAAAGTCACTGTGGAGGAGTGTATTTACATTGAAACGAGACGCACTATGCATATCGTTTTAATAGAATAGCACTCCTCCACAGTAATTTTTAAACGATTTTGCCTGCTGGGGTAGTCATTTCCTGGTTACTTTGCCATAAGCTGTGGGTAATACTAGTTAAGGTTTTACCTGTGTTGGTAAATAAAGCGTTATATTTTTTATGCTTTTTCTCTTTTAGAGAGACGCTGTATAGAGGACTTTCTCCTGTTTTGAAAAGCCTATATTGCTCCAATTTTGTTTACTTCTATGCATTTAATGGTATGAAGGCATTTGGAGATGCTCACAGCATTAAAGCTACACCGACACGCGATCTGGTGTTTGGTTATCTGTCAGGTATCACATGGTTTCCTCTTCAAATTTATCCCAGTGGGCAAAATCGTTACAAATTCACTGTGGAGGAGTGTATTGCTATTGAAACGATGCGCATAATGCATCTCGTTGCGAAAGAAATACACTCTTCCACAGTGAATTTTTAGCGATTTTGCCCACTGGGATGTGGCTTTAAATGACTGGTTATTTGCTATGAAACGGCAGAAACCTCAGCAATATGTTTGGAACTAAAGCAAATAACTTTCTTCCTTGCTAAATTGTATGCGCATTCTACCTCGTTTATGACCACTGAGCTAATTTGAGTAGGTTTGAGAGATAGTTCAATCAGATGATGGTTCGGTTTTTTCTATTTGGAGAGTCTCTTCAACCCTTACTTGCCTCAAAACTGCAATTTATTTCAATGTCTTCTCATAAGGTTGTATTAATGCTTTAATAACAACTCCGTTATGGGTTGTCAATACAAGACTTAAGCTTCAAGGAACACAGAAGAAAAGAAGAACAGAACCAGAATCCGAAAGTAATAGCAATGCTAGTAGTGGTGCTGAACGAAGAAAATTAGATGGATTGATAGGTAAGATTTTTTATGCTTTTTGTCTTTGTAATGCTTGTATAGATAACTGAATGCATGTACTTGCTGAATTTCTTGTTGATGTACGTTTCTTTCTTGCGGGTCTCTTTCATTCAATCGAACTAGGAACGATTCACTGATTACCTCCTTTCTTTTCCTTGTTCTGAAACCATTCCGTTTTTGAATTATCGACTTCTTTATTTAGACGGCATACAAACTATTGCTCGAGAAGAGGGCGTTGGTGCGTTGTGGAATGGTGTTCAAACATCTTTTATATTGTCTGGCAACCCAGCTATTCACTTTATGGTTTACGATGCTTTGAAGAGGGTTTTATTTAAGTCGAAACGTGTTCAAGGCAGACCAGCTGTAAGGCATTGATTACTCCTCTCTTAGACTGCGTTTACACTTTTGCGAATTGCTTACGCACCAAAATAGTTTTAGCTGCCAATTTTCTATGGTGTTAACGAATTGATCGCTTTGTCAATCCAGTATCAAAGTAAAATGAAAACACTCCGGTAACCATCTGTAACGTGTAAATAGAGTATTAGTAACAATGCACAAACTAAAACAAATTTTTGCATTTTCGAGTTTGTTATTACCTTAATTATACCCTTCAGTTAAAAAGACAAATTGTGTGAATATCTTCTTCATTACTTCATTGTCACAAATTTCCGAGAACAAATTTTTGCGAGTCAAGAAATTTGCGAAATTTTTACATTTCGTGAGGAATAAATTTCGCGAATGGCCCTTAAATTGATATTTCGACGGTTATTTTTCACGAGCCAACATCTTCCAATCTGTTTCAAAGAGACGCGAGTGGGCTTGACCACCTGAGACAAAATCTATGAAGTTACTTTTTTCGTCGTAAAAGACTGGTTTTTGTCAACTTTTTTTTGTAATAAACTAACTTTCTGTAAACTTTGAGTTCACACTCAAAACTATGGACAAATCAGTGAACTGTTTGTGAAGCATTGTTGAATTTAAAATGCATACTCTTTTCTCATGTAGACTTTATCATCATTTGAATCATTCTTAGTGGGTGGTTTTGCAAAAGCTGTTGCTACGGTTATTACGTATCCCTTGCAGCTTATTCAGTGTAGGCAAAGGGTAAGTTATACTTGGAAAGTACCCTTGTTCACCGTTTGTTGATAACATTTTTAATATTTTTTAGTAGATTCACCCTCGTGTGGTATACCCAAATATTTTCAATGTCATCTTTCTCATTATTATTTTTACTGTTTCGTTGACTGCAGTCTGGGACTCTCTTTCAATAATACGCTATGATAGGTTTGCATCATCAGATTTTGTTATTTTACGTGTGATTCTACAGTGGCAATACTGATATAATCTAATCAAACTGCTTATGCGGTTATTGCTTTTCCTGTGATCTTTTCTTTTCTGACTTCTACTGTCACCTCAGACTTGCTTCCCAGTGGGCAAAATCTTCAAAAAGTCGCTGTGGAGGAGTGCATTTCTATTGAAACGATACGCATTATGCATATCGTTTCAATAGAAATGCACTCCTCCACAGCGACTTTTTAACGATTTTGCCCACTTGCTTATTTTTCTAATTTCAGGCTAATCTTCGTCAAGGAACTAAGACGTCAATATTCGACATTATGCTAGATGTTCTAAAGTATGTTTGTTTACCTAATTATACCTAATTAAAATCTTCATTACCTTAGGGGCATTAATTTTTGCGGGCATTTAATGTTGCAGAATTAATTTTTGTGGAATAGATTTTTCAATAATTGAATTCCGCAAAAGTACGCAAAAGAAACAGAAAATCGCAAACAGAAATTCCGAAAAATTTCCAATTTCTTCAATCGCAAAAGTTAATTCCGTATAAAAGCCAATTTTTCTCATTTGCGAAATTTAATTCCACCGATAAATAACATCACTGAGATCATAGGTGATATGTAAGTCCCTATCTTTCATATTAACATTCAATCCTAGAATTTCTTATTGCTCTTA
>JAYJMG010032882.1:0-10319 GCA_036873935.1 Stomotoca atra
TACGAAAAGTCGACTTGAGTTACGACGAGTCGACTTGTGTTACGACGAGTCGACTTGTGTTACGACGAGTCGACTTGTGTTAAGACGAGTCGACTTGAATTACGGTGAGTCGACTTATTAGGTCGAATTATGGCGCCGATCTAACTTCATAGAAACCAAAGCCTTTCGTGCTAACGCAGAAAGTCAATAACATTGCTGAAGGTTTGTGTAACGCAATTTTGGCATTGTATTAAAAGCACTCTTTGTGGAAACAACTCATACACATACACATACGCATACTCAAAATAGAAAGAAAAGAAAAGAAAAAGATTATGAAAATGAAAATGAAAATGAAAATGAAAACGACGCAGATGTAGCGGGCTAGCAAATAACAAAAATTTCCCATTTCATTTCAAAAACAAAGATGTGGTTTTGGAACCTTTCTTACGAATATATTAGAGCTTCTTAATTTGAAAATTCCACGCAGGATGTCTTATCCAATTCCTTATGCTCTATTATCTTATTTTTTTAAATCTCAATCGCAAATCATGAAAGATTGTTTTTAGACAAATTGTCAAAAAACTATCTTAGACTTAAAGCTCGTTAAAAGATGGTACGTAATCACAACATGTTCATCTTTAGGTCCTTTAATCGATTCTGTTAATGTAATCATTTAATTTAATGACACATCCAAAAAGCCGCCAGACAAAGCATCTAGAAGCATGAGCGAAGGTCGCGACCTCTATGAAGAAAATGAAACGATGTTTAACAAGTATTGGGACAGAATTTGCGTAAATTTTCAATTTCATATTGGAACGAACTTTGGTTAAAAGATGTTAATTTATGACGGTTTGTCCATCAGGAATAAACTGAAGAAATACAGCGTTAATACATTTTTTGATTACGATTTTCTTGATGCATATTTGACATTTTTTTCATCGTTTTTTTTTTAAATGATGCAAAAATGATGCAAAAATGATGCAAAGAAAGTGACGAGTTTGTGGGTTAAATTAGGGTCAAATAACACCCCCATCCCACCCAAAAAGGAAAGCCGTTAATGAAGGGTTATGCATTTTTTCCAGGAAGTTAGGGTTGAGGTTTTGACTTAATTTGAAAAAACGTGACCTTCCCTAAATTAAAAAAAATCCGTTGTTGCAGCCTTGTTTTACCATGATATGGCCTGCAGGGTGACGTGCCCACTACCATATTGGCTTTTCTAAAATCTGCACAATTGACATTTCCCGTATGTAAGAATGCGTAATGACCACCAGAGATAATTACACATAAAACCAACAATCTTACGTGGTATAAAAAATGTGCAACTGCTGAAAATTAACGCAAACTCTAGAAATTAACGCAAATTACGTACGAAAGTGCATATATAGCACAACTTGCAAGCTGTGGTTTGATTAGAAATGTTTTGTCATATCTGTTTTCTGAAGGTTTGCTGGTTTCAAATATTAAATAACAAGAACTGAACTATCTTTGACTTCAGACTTTGACATCATCTATCTTCGTCTCATTTTCTTCACGTCTGGTAAGGATTAATTAATCTTAATAAAGATTTATTGTCTAATTCGCCTGCATTTAATTTATCTGATAAAGGATTCTGTAATTAACACTCTAAGTGCCTTAGATGTGTTCTACTGACGTTGTCAAACCCTTTTCCCGTATGAAAGCTTCCTGCATCCTGTCCTACTACTGCAACGTAATGCCGTGCCTTTTGACCATCCCGTGTATCTTTATTTTATTTTTATTTTTACAGCGTTTTATAAGCTTTAACCTAGGGAAGTTGCGCAAAATGTTTAACGTTCAACCTCGGGATAATTCGAATAAGGTTTTCGGTCCTTGACCTTTTCACAAAAACATCGGATAACTCAAACATTTGTTATTGCTTGTTTCTTATCGGTAAAACATGTTTTCAAATCATGTTGATCATTTCTTCTATAGTTTACTTGGGGAGGAGTTTTGATATACTTCTGATAAAGCAAATCACATCAGAGTCATGGCTTAAAAAAGACGAGCATTATTCAGCAGGCATATCATGGTCAAACGACGTTGCGATATCGTTGTAACAAGGTCAAAAAAGTTGTTATAACGTTGTTGCAACGTCGTTTGACCATGATAAGCTTGCTGGGAATTAACCTTTACCTTCCTGGTTAAACGTCCCTTCACATCATCTGCCTCCAAAATTCCCAACGTTATTCAAACTTTGTTTGAAAATCGCTTGCCTGAGAATCCATGTGGGTTAGGCACCCCTTGACGAGCTTTATAGCGCTAATCAAAAGTATAATTTTCCTTGATAACTACAGGTGTCGAATCCGGCTAATATTATTGCACTTTCATTTGATTGGAGCATTTTTACAACCTTATCTCCTTTTTGCAAATACGCCCTACTCTTTTTGCGTGGTGTTCCATTACATCTTGATGGCTTTCACAACTTTGGCCTCAACAGATTCGATATCCTGACGCAGCACTACACGAGAGATTTACACTTTCTTATCGCTGATATCATTATCTCCTCTATCATAGAAATATGCCTCTATCAAGGATTCGTTGGGTATAAAAGATATCTAAAAACAAAGCTTTGGTTGGTGTTTTCCAGGGAATTTAGTGTGTTTTTTAATTCGTATTTATGTCATGGTGAGAGGTGGTTCGTTTTTCGAGCTTATACTTTTATTTTCTATGTTGTTTAGAAAACAACCTATCATTTATGAGATTGTACTAGTTTTAGCATTGTTTATTTGTTTAATTTGTCTGTTTATTGATTGATTGATGCAACAGGTCGTTTACACCTTCTATGGATATTTTCCATAGTTCATTGCCGGTAACTCGAATTCTAATAACTCGAAATCGGGATACAATTAAATTCTCGCTTCCTTGTCTTAATACTTCTTTATTAAGAGCAGAAACTTTCGCGTGACGAAAAAAACGTGGCGAGTGACGGTTTTTGGGACAAATTTCGCGGAAAAATCTTTCGCGAAAAAGAAAAAAAGTTCATTTTTGCGTGAAAAAAATTTCGCGAATGGCAAAATCTAAGAATGTTTTTTTTGATTGAATTTGTAAGAGATCTTTATTCATAACAAAAAACTATAATAATACAAGTTTGAAAACAGGAAAAATTTATAGTTTAACTCTCTGTCTCCTCCCATTCAGGGTCATTCTGAGTCATCAGTGAATGAAATTGAAATTGAATGTGAAGTGGTGATTAACTCACGAGCAACTATGCTTCAATCAAGGTTGGAAACCTATTCAATTTTGTCATGACATTACCCCCGTTGGTTAACACACCTGCACCAGTCAAAAGAAAGAAAACGTCTGCCACAATCAATGCTTCAGGCATTAAAAGGCATAAAAGGCATTTCTTTAAACTTATAGGTTCAAAACAATTTAAAACCTCTTTTTTGTAATCGTTCACTTTCTACCCACACTTTTAAAGACAATACCTTTCCTGATGTATAGAATTAATCCACGTACGTTTTTTCTATTGCTCGGTTCGTCAAACAAAAGAGCGCAAAAACATACTGAGGAAGAATGTGTTCAGTGAACAGCAGTTGAGAACAGATAATTGTTTCCGCCAGCTTACCATGGTATACAGTCTCAACGCATCAAAAAATGGGGAAAAGGTGAACGGAGTGTCTTCCCCAGCAGGCGCATCATGGTCAAACGACGTTACAACAGCGTTTTAACGACTTCACGACGCTGTTGCAACATTGTCGAAACGTTGTTTGACCATGACGTGTCTGCTGGATTAAGGTTTGTTAGTTATATTTAAAGTCTTTTTGTTTTGAGTCTGCCTTAAATTAATCTAAAACACTCGCTGTATGCACCTTCATGCTCTAATATCTTTCAGGAAAGCAAACTAAATCACCAGAAATGAATATGTTTACATACTTGATTATGTTTTCTCAAAATAATATTACACGATTTAAATTTGGATGCCATATATGTAAACAAATTTGAAAAATAAACCTACTATTTTCAAGGCCATAGCCATGGCATCACGGATGGGGAAATTGTGAGGTCATTAATTTTCTTTTTCTTTTTTTAATCTCACACAGAGCATACGGAACTTTCACTCAATTCATTCCCAAAAGATTTGACGATGCACAAGAAGTGTATTGTTGCGTCTTTTTTACGTGAATTTGTCTTGTGATTCAAAAAATAAATAGGACTTTTTTTCCCTCATAACAATCAAAGGGGTTATTTGTGGCACAGACACCGATGAAGAATTTCGAACATAACACTTTAAATAATTTCCTATTTTCATAATGTAATTGATCAATTATATATTTTGTGACTTATTTATTTTGATTATAAAAGTGATGTATGCATTGCAATCTATTTTAAATCTACTTCCCCTTCCCTTTTAGTAACTTATTTGTTTACCCGTGTGCTTGGCAATATATATATGACCAGAGAAGACTGACATTTTAGTCCTGCATAATCATTTGGAGACGCTGCTTTCGTACCATATTTTATTTCGGATTTGATTCACCATGTTGGCAAACAATTCTACACAAGGACTGTACAAATTTTCATTTTTATTGAGTGACAATGAGGTAACATTTTTCAATGCAACATTACCTGTGATATCAATCATTGGTCTGTTTGTCAACATGCTTGTCGTTGCTGCTATTCTGACGGACCGAGCACTTCGTCGTATGATCGCTAGTATCTACATCGTAAACCTAGCGCTTGCTGATACATTAGTTTGCATTATTGGTGCACCATTATGGCTTTATCAGTTAGCTACGAAAAACTCAAACAGTATTTCTTGTCAATTAACGTTCGGATTATCGTTCGTAACAAGTGGGATATCGATACTGACTCTTGGCATTATCAGCCATGACCGTTACTCTTCCGTTACGAGTCCGTTTAAGCACATGAAAGGACGAAAGAGAGCATACATCAAAGTTGCGATCACTTGGATTTACGCCATGATACTTTCGTTACCATTCTTTGTTGGCTGGAAAACAACTAATGCATCAACGCGTATTGAATACTTTGCCTTTTGTGTATACACAAGAATTTTTCGCCAAGAAGCACTTCTGTTCAATTTTGGTCTGGCGCTTCTCATTATGGTTGTGACAGTCATATTTTATCTTAAATTACTTTCAACGGCCAATTATCACGCAGAGCGTATCCGCCAAGACAGTCAAGTTACACTACCTGGAATTTCTGATTCCACGATTTCCAATGTAGCCAACCAGGTGAAAAAACAAAAGTCATTGAAGGCAACTAAAACGCTTGGAATCATCTTAGGCGCCATGTTGTTGTGTTGGGTACCATTTTTAGTACTTTCTGGACTGGACACGTTGCAAATCAATACTGGAGTATCAGTATTTATGTTAAAATTGCTCGGTACAATCACATATTTAAACAGTATTTTAAATCCAGTTATATACACATTCATGTCACGTGCTTTCAAAAATTCATTGGAATTACGATTGCAAAGACGTCGATCATTGGCTGATATTAATCTAACATTTTCAGCGTCAGCAAAAAGAAAGGTATCAAAATAACTGTTTCACTATTATTGGTTTCGCAGCAAAGGTATCAATGTGCGTCTAAAAAAGATTTCAGGGGGTTATGCATAGCCGATGATACGAAAAACTGCAAAGATACTATATAAATGTAAACAAGAAAAGTCGTATTTATTGTATTTGTTCCATTTATTGTATATTTACTGATTAATTAAATTAATAAAGCACAATATGAGATAATATTATGTTGTTTAATCTTTTATTTTTTTCATATATTTTGTTTTGTTAGCTCAGCTTAACATCAAAGTACTTTGGTCAGATTTAGTCTGATGGTAGACTGGGTGCACCATCTTATTCAGAAACTGATCGGAATTTTTGGGTCAACGGGAAATCAGTAAAATGCCTGCTCTGCGATAGACTAGACCGATGGTAGTTCTAGTTAACGGGGACAAACTGTATTTAATTGTAAAAACGATTCGTCCCTCAAGTAACTTACGTAAAAATTTGTGTTGAGAATCAAATTCTCGATGTTCATATAAACTATGCTATCCAATTAACCATCTTTTTACTGACTTGTCAAAGTCCAAGGGATGCAGCTTGCGTGGCATTTGCTTCCTTTTGGATTAAGTGTTTGAAATATAAAGTTTTATACGAAAACTTGAAGAGGAGAGAAATTTTTGAACAATATACACTGCGTAAAATAGCTGGATACGATTTTACTCTTTTTTCCGTATTCTGTCCTGTGTACTTGTTATTCAGACTCCGGTTGAATGTAATAGGTGAATGAGGTGTGAAGGAAGAAAGAACGATAAACAACAAAACCATAACCCAGCGGGCACATCGTGTGCGTGCTGGGAAGAAAGGTGTAAAATGTTGGAAAGAATGCAATCAAAGTACCCCTCTGAAAAAGAGATCTCCCAGTGGGCAAAATCGTTAAAAAGTCACCTCCGTTTTTCTAATGAAACGAGACGCATTATGTGTATCGTTCCAATAGATATATCCTCCTTCTTCGTGTATTTTTGATAATCAAAATGTATAGAAGAAAGGAGGTCAAGAATCAAGGGTTAGTGTGCCCTCAAGGGGAGGGGGGTGCAAAGTTTAAAGAACAATGAGTGAGTATCCACCTGAAAAGGGTATTTATTGGTGCATTTGATCAAGTGAAAGGTTGGGTTTAAAAACCAGTCCTTTTTTGCATTTGATAATATTGAAAACCTCTTTAGGTGAAGAATTCAAGTTACCTTGTTGGTCATGCTTTTCAAAATAAATTACAATTAACCGCTGAAAAAGATATTTCATTAGTACACTTCTTCAGTCAAACTTTAAAATTCAAGAGCTAACTATAATAAAGAGTAAAGAATGTGGCTGTGCAAAATATGTTGAGAAAAATATATCTCGCACCAACTTGTGCCTTGCTACAGCCACCCCTTGTTGTTTAGCAAGGCTGATCATTATTTCGCAAGGCTGCATGTAAAACAGAATTGTACAAGAAAGGAGGAGAGATAATAGATTTCTTTGAGATTTCTCAAAATGTATGTCTAGGATTGTATATACTATAAACTAGTGTATCAAGCAGAAGTAAGCGGAAAGACACCGTCAAAAGCGTCAATATCATATGCAGGCCACCTTCCCTTGTTGTTAACTATGTATAGAATTATAATTTTTGCGTTTAATTGATATGTGTACAAACGTCTTCTAATCCAAATATACTATACACACTATATCAAACGTGTGGAGTCAATTGTCGTCTGATACAAATCATCTTTGCATCTACGGAAAGATAGCTATGTATATTATCACTAGGTATTTTAAGTCACCGGATCTATACTATTCCTTTTTCGCGTCAACTAGAATAAAGACTGAAATTCCTTAATATAATCCAAAAACAAATGAACATCCTGTACATTAGGCGAAATTCCTTTTTTGTCCCCAAGGACATGACAAGTTGTATCTTCAAACCAATAGTTTCCGTACAGTTATCTACATTATAATCCCGATAACTTGAACCTCCAAGGGACCGATGAAAATGGTTCGATTCAACGAATGTTCGAATTATCCGAAGTTTTTTTAAAGAGGTATTGAACCAAGGGATCGAGAATTTTGTTCGAGTTATCCCGAGTTCGAGCTATCAGAGTTATTAACCACCAGTTTTACGTCATTAATTGAAGGATTATATTATATCCTTGTTGCTGGTTCTTCTGCTTTATGGGCGCACGTGTCTGTAGGTCTTTTACGTTTAGTTTATATCAGATATCTTGTTCCTTTTTGCAATTTTAGATTTGAATTTAAAGTCCTGTTTTAAATAACCTTATCGAAGCTTTATGGTTACCGAGTTTACCGACCTGTGAACGTTGCGGCGATCGACAAAAGCAACGTATTTTTCTACGTTGTTGCCACTCTTTCTCCAAATACTTTCACAGTTTTTATCCGAAATACCACTTACTATTTCTTGAAAAATACTGTCACTCTTCTTGTACCATGTATTTGGAACTTTGAGCTGTTTCCTTTCCTTCGGGCAATATCGTTTTGTTAGCTTAATGTTTTCTTTGACGTTTGTTTTAGACGCCTTTATACCCGAGGCGAATTTAATCTCCTAAAAATGGAATTTTCGAGCCTACTATCATCTATCATTACCATTCGCAGATGCAACCTGTTATAAAATCTTGTATTTCAGGGAAGATGGAATAGATCAAATAAAATGCGTGCAGTACTCTTCAAAAACAAAATATACCTGATAAAAGAATGGGGAAAACAACAAGAGGTGCCCCTAGTGGTCATGTGTAAAAATCTATAGTTATATTATATTGAACACAACCCAACAATCTCGTTCCTTATACTGCTTGCCTCCTAACCTTTTCTTTAGATTCCATCCACCAGTGATTCTCTGCATTGTGCCTAGGAGCGGGAGCTAAGCTCTCTTGAAGGTGGGGATGAGAGTGGGCTTTTATTGACGGTCGTCAATGGGTGTGTGTTAGCGTAACCTGGATCCAAAGGGTTGTTTTGCCTCTTTTCGACTTTAATCAAGTATTACTAGGGATGAGCTCTCTCTGAAGAGTGCAGCAACCTCGTTCCCTCCTCAAAAAAGCTGTGGAAACCAGGTTGCAAGGAGTGGAGCATTTTCCAAGGTTTCACACATCTCCATTTCCGTTTGCGCTTATACTCTCTTTGTCTCTCTGATAAGGGTCTGTCAAGTCGTGGATCCAGTCAGTCTTTGAAGATATACACCCCGTCATTTCCAACCTCGAACCCGGGGCTTCTTCTCCTTTTTGATAAACTGATAGCTATATCAGTTTATCAAAAAGCTGGGTTCGAGGTTGCGTCATTTCAACACCGTTATTTCAACTGAATACGAGATTTTACTGGTGCGAACTTTCTACACATGAGGATGTTCCACCTCAGAAATCAAATGCGACATCATCCGTCTTAACAACCTTAGCAATTTCTGCGTTTGATAAACATTAAAATTAAGTTGCGCTTTCGATTATATTGTGGGTATTCTGTATAAAAGAACAATCGAAGCATTTAACTTATCTTTTTAAATCGTTAAGATGTCTGGCGACTGTAAAGGAAACTTTCATGAAATTTGTTAAAATAAAAGGTGAATTTTTAGATTTTTTTTTTTTTTTTCATTTTTATGGAGGGAAGTTACCTTCAATAAATAAATTTTCTTTACTTGTCACTATTTCATCTTTTGTGTAAACACATCATACAGATTGTGAGTATTTCTGTGAATATCTTTGAAACTCTTTTTCTCAGTGTTCTTTTTTTGACTAACTCACCAATACATTCCAAGTTTCTCTTACGAAACTAAAAAGGCTCCATGCAGGAGAGTTGATTTAACATCAAGCAGAAGCATTGATCTGAAAGCCCGAAACGGGCATTACTAAACCGTGCTCCCACCCACTCCCACCCACTCTCACCCACTCCCATCCACTCCCACCTATTTCCAGCCACTCCCAACCACTCCCACCTATTTCCAGCCACTCCCGTCCCCTATTTTGGTCACGATGACGTCATAATTAGGACAAATTAGGTGCTGGCAGTTTATCCTTGATATCTGCTCAACTAAGCGTCGTCAAGCCACCAAACTTGACAGGTGGTATCAGTGCTATACCTCCTTTCACATTCATGTAAAATTTTGTGACCACGCCCTTTGATGACGTCAAAATTTGGGCATATTTGGTACCGAGAGTTAAACCTTAATATGATTTCAACGAAACATCGTTATGTCATTAAACTTGGCAGGTGGCATCAGTTCTGGAAGACCTTTGACAATGAAATAAAATGTTGAGACCACGCCCATTGATGACGTAATAAATGGGCCCAAAAAGGGCTAAAAATTTGAAAATGCTCTGCTTTTCTTGAAAATTTGCATCAAGAACAATTCGAGGGTGCTGATTTCAAATCCGGGGGTTGTTTTTCGAATTTTTCGAAATTTTGCCCAAAGTTGGGGGTTCGGACCCATATTTCGGCCAAAATTAGAAGTGCACCGATATTTTCGAAAATTTGCGTCTAACAACTCAAGTGTGCTGATTTCAAATCCGGGGGTCGTTTTTCGAAATTTTGCCCAAAACCTGGGGTTTGGACCCATACAACCTCGAACTCAGGGTCGTTTGTCTCTTTTTGCTATTGAAGACGGCGAGACGAAAAGAAAACGAATGATTGGAACTTGGCAAAAAGTGGAAATATCTCTTGAAATTAGAACTTTAGGGAAAAAAGAAAAAAGGATATTTAGACACACCTTTCCTGATGATAATGGTGTAAGTGTAGACCTCAGTCATTTTGTAAGAGAAACTTCAAATGTGTTAGGACCTCCCTTTTTTCCATATTGCTATCACATCCTTAATTTTTAAATTC
>JAYJMG010032992.1:0-10318 GCA_036873935.1 Stomotoca atra
TCAAAAATAATTTTTAATAAATTCAACATGGTGTCACTAAAGAAACTACGTTCGTATATTCTTAAATTTGAGAACAAGTTACTGACTGTCATCCTCGATAATAATACGTCTTCGTTTACGAGGGTGTGTAGTAGGAGAAGTGTTAATGTTTATGTTAAACGTACAATTTGAAATGGTCGCGCCTTGGAAAATTGGTGTAACAGGGTTCCAGCTTTGCATAATCTGTTGTTGTATATTTAATGGCATTCGGCTATTTTGCGGTTGATTCTCCTGTTGTTTACCAGATGAAATGATGCTTGAAATTTTTTTTTGCTGAGAGATTGATGCCGTGTTATACTGATTTAAGCTTTCGAGTTTTTTGTGACCACTTATTTGTTAGACATGGAGCGCATTTACATTTTCGTTAAGCAGGTTAGTAATAGTAGTTTTCCTAGCACTGTGGTTTGATATTTTACCTGTACTTGTGTTATCTGAATTGTCGAGTAATCCTCTTGCCTCGCTCAAAAATTGACCTATGCCATTCTTTCCAACTGGTTTTGGATAGTACCAGATATATTCAGTTTTAAAATCAATGCTATAACGAACTTGCAAAAACAAGGGGGCATCATCTTCGCACATACCTTTGGGTTGATGTGAAACAAATTTTTTAAAAGCTTCCACTGGGCATCTTTTAGTTCCAGTGGCAAATGCTTTAGGATTAAATGAACGTTTATGACCCATAGGTCTCTCACCATTTCTTGTTTTGGTACTTCTTTCGGTTAGCCAGATTAGATACTCACTGCCATTCAAAAATTCCTTCTGCACATTAACATCTCAAAACTTTAATTGTCGACCTTCATCCCTTGCACAATGTCCAAAATGTTGCGTCACAAACCACCAAACTGTTCTTTGGAGAGATACGGGATTAGCTGTTTCAAAATATCCTTGCGAGAAAAGGTAGTCAACCTCAGATGGTGCTATAGGTCCGGCTGCATTAGGTTTGTTTCCCTTACCAAGTTTGGTTAATTCTTTACGACGGAAAGCAAGGACATGTTTTTATCGTATGAAGATCGTATCAAATTTTGATCCTCTTTTGTTAAGAACGCGTTGCAAAGAATTTCGAATACCTGTTAATGTATCTGGCTTATAAAAATCTCCCTTTTTCGATTTGGCATTTATAAAAAATTGGCAGAGAATATTGTCAAGCTGCTTTTCTGGTATTGTTTCGATGCTTCGTTCTTCTTTTATTGAAGTACAAAATCGAATGACATGTTCAGGTCACTTTTGTCTTTGTATGTTGCTGATTTAGCCTTCTGACCCACAATGAATGCATCAATTTCATTCTCTGGCATAAATTCTGTAGAAATTTCATCAGGAAATTCAATACCAAAGTTGAAATTTACTTCTTTCGACGACATTGTTTTATCCGCTTGCTTTTGTTTTTATGCTTTTGTTTACAATTAGAAACCAATGCGTTGCCATTAGCAGCGGGCATTACCGGCAAATAATAACCGGGGTGACGTCACGATAAAGCATTTTAAACCAATGAGATTGCGCTAATTTTTATTATCGTAATCGGCCCTGCTACGCGGGTAATAAACTTCTGTAAATTCTTTACGGATTTGCAATTAGCTTCTTGCAATGACATTATTAATACTAAAATATTAAAACAAGCTATAAAAGAGCGAAAAGAACATTTTCGCATGTAAAATCTTTGTAGAACACTGCTAAAAAAAACACGTCTAGCGCGTAACTGCCATTATGCCAAAACTCGTTCAACAAAAACCTCTGAATCTGCGTAACACCAATTGGAAAGTCTGTCACACTATTTCACATGGAAAACTCTCTTAACAGCTCCAACAAATATTATTTTATTGTTTTTAGTTATTATCTCATCATTTTAGATTAAATAAAGTGCATGCATGCAATCATGAATTCAATTAAGTTTCTTTATGTTTTGCGGCTCTTCGACTGCCTATTAAGTCAGCATAGAAGCAAACAAGAATATTGTGCTCATAATTGTTTATTTATTTTATATAACTCTGATCTGAAAATAGAAAAGATAGTAAACACAAGTAATAATAACACAAATAGTCAGAGTGCATCACAAACCTCTTTCCGATGGCTGCTTGCCTTTTTTCGTCATAGGGAGAAATAGACAGCCCTGGGATGGATTCTGGTAGATGTTTTAGTGTGCACTAGCTTGTTGTTTATTCAATTTTAGATGAGGAAAGCAGGTAGCAGAGTTTAATTCAATTGAAACGGAAATACATCTCTTCAAGCGAACCAATTGAAAAGTTACACCATAGAGAGCGTCATTATGCATATTTTAGATTTATGAGATTATATGATTTATTTTAGATGTATATTTACTGAAAGTGTACACATTAAGAAATACACAGGATTTTTGTTACTTTAAGCTTTGCCAACCTCGTTCCCAGGGATTCTTTCTGCATTTTTTTACTGATGGGAATCCATCCAGTAGAACGCGAAAAAAGCGCTGGGATCTAGGCTGTAAGTATCACGTCTTCAGTCAGAAGATTGCCTTTACACAAAGACGTGAACAATAATGTGTAGTTCTTCATGTGCACACCTTAGTATTGAGCTCTTCTTTTGTATTGAGCACTTTTATCTGGATTTTAAAATCTGCAGAAGCATAGATTAATGTTTATATATTTACAAGACTTGTTTGAACATTAATGTAATGGTTTAGGCTAAGGTTATTTGAGACTTCAAGATTAACAAAGATTTTTGTAATCAGTTTCATGCAAACAGTTTTGTGTTTGTTTTTACAAGCAGAACTAACGAAATAAAAAACAAAAAACTCCTGTAATAAACTACCGTGATCCATCAATTTAAGCCCTACCTTCGCATTTGCTCCCACACTTAAAATAGATTTTGACAAATAAGCCCCAGGGACTTATCGAAGCATTATGATATTTGTAACGACAATGTCTGCATATATATGTCAGGTAAACCTACATCTACTTTTTGTTAAGTCAGACAACTATGTATTATACTACTGAAGTTGCGGCCAATTATAATCAGCAGTTTTATGCTGTTTCATGCCGCTAATTAATTTGTCAATGTTTTGTTTGCTTTATGTTATATATGAAAGAAAATGAAAATGCTCCCAAGTTTTAAAATTTCACATTATCTTCTTGTTATCTCTACTTTACTACACCCTCTTGCACTTACCATGAGCATTTTTTCGAACTCAAAATGTGAGGAATTTGAAGTATTATACTAAAATGTCCATTAAAGTGACAATTCTGTCATTAAATAAGAATAACATATATCCCAGCGGGCAAAATCGTTAAAAATTCACTGTGAAGGAGTGCATTTCTATTGAACTGAGACGCATAATGAAATAGAAATGCACTCCTCTACAGTGACTTTTCAACGATTTTGCCCGCAGGGAAAAGGCTTCAGAATCGAAAATTTAATAAGAATATCGAGGCTCAGCAAAAATTATAGCATTCGTAGAAGAAAAAAAGTGTGTAAAATTGAAAAGACTTTTTTATAGACAAGGTCCCATTTCAATCAGTGAAAGTGCAAAGAACAAATATTAATCCAAGGGCAGGTGATTTGCCTGCATAAACCTTGACCATACGCGTTATAAGTTAATTTGCTATTCATTCCTCTAAAGCTTGGTTTCAACTTTGAACAGTGCCACATGGCTATAAACAGGCACTCAAGTTCAAGTTACTAGGATAGGAATTAGCTAGTTTGAGACAACGACACAGTCATGTTTCTTCGATTACTTTCTTTATTCTTTTTCTAATGAAGAATTTGTTTCGTACAAGTTTACTCAAAAATGAATCGTATATAAGTATAATAATAAGTATAACAAGAAGCCATGCTGGCTTGGACATTCACACGATCAGAAAAAAAATCACTAGATTGTCGATGTCTATAGCAAATGTTTCATTTTATTTCATATTACAACATTATTTGAAGGTTATAATTAGCTAGAAACCTCGTTACCAGGGCTTCTTCTTATTTCTGATAAACTGATGTCGGACATAAATCAAAAAAGAGAAGAGGCCCTGGGAACCAGGTTGAACCAGCTAGCTATTGTCGAATCCCAATCATCTATATCAAAACATCTATTTTGTAAAAAATGATCAAAACTCAAATGTTCAAAAATTTGGATTCTTGGACTTTAAAGTTGTTTTACAGAGAGCTAAGTAAAAGAATTTAGCACATTGCACCTTGAACAGTTTTTCAACACTCTATGCGAAAAAATTTATTTAGCAATAAGGACAAAACAAAGAAGTGTAATTAACTACCTGTTGAAATGCAGACATTCAACATGATGAACATGCTTTCAGAGATAATATGTAAAACATGTTTTTCTACAAAATTTATGCAAAATATAAGCCAATAAGGAGCTCCTATCTCAAAACTGACCATGGTAATAAAAAAATAATTATATCCACGTGATCAGCAAACATTAGCGAACAATGACATATCAGAGTTTTCAATGTAATTATGCAGTTTTAAAATTTTGATCATGGTCACATCTTCCAAAATAAATTTGTGCAAAAATCCGAAAACCACCTTTTCTTCACTATTTGACCACATTTGCGTCTAAACACTACTTACCTTAGCGGTGCGAGTGAATAAGTATAATAATATATATAAGACTAAATTTGAGTGAAGAATAGTATATCTTGAAGATGAAGATCAGTAAAATCCCTGAATCCCGAGACTTTTCAAATAAAAATCTTATTTTAATGTATTTTTTAAGAGCAGCAAGAATGGAATTTACTAAAAGATATTATATATACTATTCTCCCCAATATTTGACCTTATATTGATCATAGTTTGCCTCAATGGCTTCCATGTCGCACATACAAATTAATTTATTTGACATTTTAAACTGACATTTTATCGCTTCCTTCCCGATCGCTCCTTGTAAATTCCTCTCCCTCTCTTCGCTAGCTCCTCGACTACAACTGTTTTTTCTACACCTTCAGCAATATCTTCACCAACTTTAACTATGGTGAATTCTCTTTCCCAGGCAATGGCGACATTTTCACCAACATAAACTTTGGGTGAGTAAAGAGGCTTTTTTATTTCATCAATGACATCCACATCTCCACCCTTTAAAGCTTCCCTTGCTTCCTCACCATGCCCTCCACCCACCTCTTCACCAACACCCCACTCAACTTTCTCTGCTTCCTCAACATGTCCTCCACCCATCTCTTCCTCATCACCTCGCTCCACTTCTGCCACATCCTCCCCAATCCGCTGCTTTTCTCCATTCTCAACTGTGTTTCTATTATTATCATTGGCTTTCGTTTGCCGAAATTTGTTTTTTGTTTCGTTTGCCGAAATTTGTTATATGTCTTGTTCAACTTCTTTCCTTCTTCTCTATGGAAAAAACAAGAACATTGTGACGATTTTAAACACCAAGTCTTGAATGTTACGATTGATTTTGCGTAATATACTTCATTTATTAAAAAACATTGATAACATCCAAGTGTTGCCATAGATACAGATGGTTCAGACCTTGAGACACAGACAATACTTTAATGACGTACTTTATCTATGTTTAGTTCAGACAACAATGAATTTCATTTGAAACAGCTTTTGTTTTGTCCAGCACGATTTATTCAAATTCTATTCAAATTAATTGCTCTGTCTGCCATGTGTATGTCACATGATTTATTCGAGCTTTGTTAAAAAAAAAAACAATCTAAATAATTTTTTTGTGTCAGTTTAACCAACTTGAATAATATGCTTACTTTTTTAAATTGGTGCATCTTTTGCTTGCAATTAAGCTGCCCAATTTCTTATCAACTGTGATCAAATTTTCCACGCTGCTTGCAATTGCCACTGTTGATATCACCTGAGAGAAAATACAAACAAAATAAAGTCTCTAACTCAATGATGTTGAAAAGACCCAAACAAATTTATGAGATGACGATTAATAGATATATGATATTTTTCTTGGTGGTTTCTTAACCATATTTTTTCGCAAAGATATATAATAACATTTTGCAGCTAGTTTTCTGCTATAAGGATTTTGCTTGTTGTGCTTCTTGTCAAGCAAGTTGAACTTCGTGACTGCTGCATTTGCCACTCTCTAAATAAGAATTGTAAAAGGGTAAAACTAAGAGTAAATACGGTGGTATTTTACCATGTTATACCTTCTCCTTCTAAATTTCAGAACAAAGGTTAAAAAGTTTAAAACCAAAGCTTACCAAGAAAACTCTATGCGCAGAAGTATGCACTTCTTCTTCTTCAAATCTCTCTCCGTCACTGACCGATGGACATTTGTGGTCTTTCCACTTAAGACAGAAATTGCACAATTCCTGGTAAGTGGGTCCTTGATGAAATAAGTTCTGCTGTTGAAAGTGATTCTGAGGTAATTAAGTTGATAGCTAACGTTAATTAATAAAGCCTGAGCAAGATCGCATTTGAATACGTCACTGACATTGTTACAACGTTTGTTTGACATGATTTGCCTGGACTGGGAAATTCAAACGTGGGAACCTTGGTGCGCCACAATTAAATAAAAGTGCATCCTAAAAACGTATTTGCGCAATTTTACTGTCTGCTACATAATGCCACAAATAACAAGAATATGTAAACGTTCGATTGTAGTCAAGAAGTCACACGGTCATATCATTGGAAAGAAAAAAAACATTCGAATGTTGTCACGCAAATGTATGCGCCATACCCTCAATACGTGGCAGGTACATATAAAAAATAATTTTGCATCAACGTTATCTTTGGATATTGTATTAGTTTGTGCTATACACGCTTAAAATGTTTCAGAAAATATCAAAGTATAGCAAAAAAAAAGCCCGAATAAGAATCGTTAATAATAATAGGAATCAGTTTAGCGCTTGCTTCACAGAAAAATGGCAAGTACATACGATGGAAAAGGTACTAAATTTTATTTAATTAACCAAACTGATCTAGCTCTAAGACTTTGAATGTGTTCCTTTCTTGTCAAGTTGATGTAAAAAGCATTTTTGTGAAAACTGAGGGTAATTTTTTCGCAATGCTTAAAACGTAATAAAATATTTTCGGTTGATTTGCACCAATGACTTGACTTGAAAAATATGTGTAAGCTTCGTGTTTATTCAGTCAATTGTTACCGCTGGTAGTTAGTCAAAGTGATGCAAAACATAAGTTAAATTAACTTCAACCCCACGTCTTTTAATCTTATTAAAGTGCAGCCCTAATTAACAAACCTAGTCTGATTTTACCAGTATCAATCCATACGCCATCTCCAACCAACAAATCATCTCCATCAGTGAAAGCTTTTCAGTCAACTGATGCATCTAGTAACATCCAGCATGCAAATTTAGCCAAAGAAAGCGTAAAATATTCTCCACCAAAAAAACCACCTGGTTTTGTTAACAAAGGAAACACATGTAATAGTTAAGCTAAAGCGCTACCTATATTCAAATGGATCCTTATCAAAGGATAACAGCAAGGTCTTCTGTGAGCGGTCTCTGGAAATACCTGTGTTTTCCAATGACTCTGTGTCTTTCAACAGCAATTATAAATTGATTGCTACTATCAATCATTCAGGCTCGACTGTGGCAGGCTACTGGGCCTTTGTGAAAGACATCAATTCAAAGACTTGGTAATATTGCAATGATACTTCTGTAAAGAAGACCGGTGCAGACTCATTGGACAACAACTCTGTGTATGTGCCTTTTTATAATCGCACATAACCCTAAAAGATGTTCCAGAAAATGGGGGAGGGCTACGAGCCGTGACGGTTTTATTTACCCCAACTGCGCATATTTCCATCTGAGCAGTTTACCGTAGGGTTTGCTCAATTGTAATTTCAGAACTGATGCTCCTGCCACACCCTAGTCTGTAACAAGAAGCTTCACAGGGGGATCCATCAATCTTGATAGGTCTTTGTGGATTGACAGCCACACGTATAACCTAGTCTTTTATTTTATTTAGTTTATCAATAACCTTCTCCGTAAGGCTGAATGTTGAGGCCTCCTTAACATGTGCTAAAGCTACAGCCAAAGTCACAAGTTCTAGCGCGCAGATGGGTTTTTGTTTTTATTTTATTATTTTCCTCTATGCTAGGCAGGTCCTTTTTTGAATACAGGAATACAGGCTGGTCCTCGTTAATTATAAGCGTTTTCTTTTCAATTTATTCTTTCCCTCTATCCAAGGCAAGTCCTTTTTGTAATATATACACTGCCTGGCTCTCGTTAATTTTTTATTTTTTTTTAAGTATTTTTGTAAACAAATTGTTAAATTAACACAGGCAGGTCCTTTTTCTTTCTTTCTTTCTTCCTTTTTTTTTCTTCTCTTGTGGTGGTTCGAGAGGTTAAGATTTATTTTAATTGTAATTGCAATTTATTTACATACATTAATAATTCGACATTTCAATCGGAACAAATTGCGCCAAACTGGCCAATTTCAGAAAATGTGTTTTAATACATCAGATTTTTCTCTACTTTTTTTCCACAAAAATAAATGTAGGCTACCTATACCGCAATGCATTGACTAAACGTCCCCCCTAAACACGAAATTATTAAATAATAATTATTTAATAATTATTAAACGCCCCCTTTCAAAAGAGGCGTTTATTTGAAACAGCAGCTTAGGTCATGGAGCAGTCTAATGGTAGTGTACTACGAATAAAGACAAAGTTTAATTGTTTTAATCTCTTGTAAACAGGAAACTTTCTGTACACTCCTTTTCGTCTAAATATAACTTTTATTATCAGAAACAGTTCCTTCCTCTTCAAAATTTCTCTTTCAAGAAATTCTGCATCTTTTTTTCGACTTGTCAATTTGCAATTTCTGTATTTTTTAATTAGCGCCCCCTTCTTTTAAACGCCCCCTTGCAAATGAAAATATTTAATAAATGCCCCGGGCGTTTATTCGAAGCATAAAAGTACTCCCTTATAAATTCAAAATGTACCTACAAGACCAGCACAAGTATGTCTCCTAATCTTTTAGGTGAGCCTTGCAACTGTCGTTCACATAAGTGTTGTGGAGAAAAAAGGGGTCGTAGAACGCTAAAGATGCATGCGCATCCTTCAAATCTGCCCTTTTTATCCGAAATTGTATGACACTCACAAAATGTCAAAAATTCCATTATATCAAGGTGCTAGAATTGCCGTCCTGGACCATGTTTTCTTGGAGACGAGAAAATTTGTGTCTCACCCGCATCATACAAAAGTTACCGTCACAGAGAATTTTCGCTGTGATATATTGTTCAAATTGCCGCAACCAAATAGTTTGTGTGGTACGTATGAAGAAGCAAAAATTGCGTGAAAGAATTCCTTGTACCGTTACAAAAATATGATGCCTGTCCAAATGATTGTGTACTGTATCGCAATGCATTGATCGATTTGAAATCATGTCCTGAGTGTGAAACACTGAGATTTGCGGCTAGTAAAGCCATGAAGGTGTTCAAGTGCCTCCCTATAAGCCCTCACATTGTCAGACTTTACCAATTTCAGAACTTGGCATGCATACTCAATTGCACTCAATTTGGTCAATTAGACCAAAGGATGGGTTTATAAGGGATATTTTGGACACCAACCGTTGAAACAATGATTGGTTTGGAGCTGATGGTGAAATGCATGTTGACCAGAAGGGTTGTGTGCTGAGTTTTTGCGGTGGGGTCAACCCTTACAAGTCTATGCACCTCATTTATTCAATGTGGTCATGGATGTTTTCCTTGTTAAATTTTCCTGTGGCTCTGAGAAAATCAGTTAGGCGGTCTTTACATGGTAAAACTTATGCCGGTACGAGTTCATACCGGTATGAAAGTCATACCTGTCTATGGTCAGATCGTTTTTAGCGTTTACATGATTTTAAACCATTTTGGGCAAAATTAAACTCATACCGGTATGAATCTCATACCTGTCTGGCAGACAGGTATGAGATTTCATACCGGTATGAGATTTTCATGTAAACACCTTATATCGATACGAAAGCTAAATTTCGCAGGTTTACGCATGCGTAATCAATTAAATTAACACGGCTGATTGATTTTACATAGAAAAGACGATTTGAAAGTGCTCCATGTAAACGCAATTTCTATTTCGTAACGCCACCAATCTCATGCTGGCATGAGTTCATATAGGGTCTCATGTAAACACCGCCTTAGAGGCATTTTGCTTGTAGGGGTAATTCCAGGAAATGGCCACAAAAAAGCATTTCATTTGGATCCATACACAAACTCAATAATTGAGGAGTTTCTAACATTAACCGAGTGTCATCCAACTTACATGACAGCTCCAGTAAACATAAAGGTTTACCTTTTCAATTGACAGGTTCAATTTTTTATACATGGCTGGTCCTATTTTTATACTTACTTACTTGGCTGGTCC